>ML433722.1:0-145969 GCA_005239525.1 Nicotiana knightiana | reverse complement strand
CAGGCTACCCCAGGCTGTTTGGCTCCACTGCCCGGCTATCGCCCGGGTGTCCCTTTTCGCGTAGTCTTTGACGTATTTGCATCTATTTAGCCCCGTTTCCATTTCCAATTCACCTACACATAAAACAAACCCCATTAGGCACATACGACGTGTATTTTATCATTAAAGCTCATAAAATGCGAGGTATATAATGCTTAATATCATGAATTCTAGCCACTCATCAGTTTAGATCTGGTTATTTGTGATATACATTGAGGGTTATATTTCAGGAGATAAGTTTTTAAATGGGCTCTTTGGCCGACCCTAAATTGCCTCTTTTTGGACTCTCATTTAACCAAGTAGGTGATACACCTTCTTGCCACCTAGCAGCATGTGCTCTCTCGCAACAGTGCCTATATATCTCTACTCCAATGTCGTATTGATAAACGGTTTAATGAGTTGGAAAATAGACTCATAGATATTCAATTTGGTGGGTAGATCACCCCGTAATTCCAAGTAAATTGGGAGAAAAGCTTAGTAATATTTTACCTAAAGTTTAAGTAAAATTATGAACATAAGTTGCGACAACTTTTGTCGACTTTTGTTTCATAAATCGTTTGACTTCAAGAAATATGATATGGATATTATATGATTCAAATAACTTAAAACATGACCTCTTGAGAATATTAAGCACCCCTAGGTTTACCCAAAAATACGGGTTACAACATCCTTGATTCGTTTAACTTCTAATACTTGTTAATCACCCTTATACACTCTTGTATCATTTAGGACCAATAGGATTAACTTCTTATCAAAGATAATCTCTTCTCAAATTTACGTCTACTAACTTATGGAATGAACCAACGTACGTGAATATGGGTTGTAACACCCTCCCCCTATTTAGGAACATTTGGCCTCGAATATAAGGGTTTATGGGAGAGCCTAACTCATCGTGGATTCCAACGGAAATTTTTGGCCGAGTTTTCCCTATAAAATGGATACTAGCCAAACATGCAAGCAGTTAAACCCAAGGTATAGTCTCACAAGGTTATACCAAACATTATGGATATGTAAATTATCTGTATATCACCATTTTGTATTAAGGAAGAGTATTCTCAAGCTACTAGTTACCTCATAGATCCATTTCACCTTCTAATGCGTCATACGTCATGCGTCCCCCCGGTATCCTCGTTATTTTGAATCTGGAACAAGTAAGGGTATTTAGACTTCATCTCCTCTTCTGCTTCCCATTTAATTTCTTCCATGTTCTTGTTCCTCCACAATACCTTGACGGAAGCTACAGTCTTTGTTCTCAGCTTGCAGACTTGTCGATCTAATATAGCTGCTGGCACTTCTTCATATGATAGATCCTTTGTAACTTGTACATCTTTGATAGGGACGACCCGAGAAGGGTCTCCAATACATTTCCTCAACATATATACATGGAATACCGGGTGGAAAAATTCCAATTCGGATGGCAATTCTAACTCATAAGCAACCTGTCCAATTCGTCCAAGAATTTTGTACGGACCGATATACCGCGGACTCAGCTTACCCTTCTTCCCAAAATGCATAACACCCTTTATCAGCGAGATCCTCAGGAAAACCCAATCACTAACCTCAAACTCCAGATCACGGCGTCGGACATCAGAATAAGACTTTTGCCTACTTTGCACCATCCTCAGACGCTCTTGTATCAGTTTCACCTTCTCAATGGCTTGGTGAATCAAATCTGACCCATATAGTTCTGTTTCACCAATTTCGAACCATCCAAGTGGTGATCTACATCTCCTCTTATATAGTGTCTCGTATGGGGCCATTTTAATACTGGAATGGTAGCTATTATTGTAGGCAAATTCTATGAGTGGAAGATGGTCATCCCAATTCCCCTTGAAATCCAGAACACATGCTCATAGAATATCTTCAAGTGTCTGAATGGTACATTCGCCTGTTCATCAGTTTATGGATGGAATACAGTGCTGAGATTCACTTGTGTGCCTAAACCTTTCTGAAAAGACCTCCAAAAGTTAGCCGCAAATTTCGCTCCTCGGTTTGATATAATAGGTATCGGCACACCATGAAGCCTAACAATCTACTTGATATACAACTTCGCATAATCTTCAGTTTTGTAGGTTGTCTTAACAGGCAAAAAATGGGCACATTTTCTAAGTCGATCAACTATCACCCATATGTAGTCAAACTTATGATAAGAGCGAGGTAATCCAATAATGAAGTCCATATTAATAACCTCCCATTTCCAGGTCGAAATCTCTGTATTCTGAAGCAATCCACTGGGTTTCCGATGTTCGATTTTTACTTGTTGACAATTAGGACACTGGGCTACAAATTCTGCAATAGACTTCTTCATGTTATCCCCCCAATACTTCTCCTTAACATCATGATACATCTTTGTCGAGCCGGGATGGATGGAATATCATGATTGATGAATCTCAATCATAATCTTCTCTCTCAACCCTTCCACATTAGGCACGCATAACCGGCCCTGGTATCTCTGTGACCCATCTGCTCCGATCTCAAAAGCCGTAATTTTAAACTGTTGAATGCTCTCTATCAATCGTACTAAGGTATGATCTTCATATTGTCGTGCTTTTACCTCGGCTACCAAAGATGATTCTGATATATTCTGTACAGTAACACCTCTGTCATCAGAGTCTAACAATCTAATTCTCATATTTTCTAGTTGATGAAGTTCTTTCATCAACCCGTGTTTACCTGCCTCAGTGTGTACTAAGCTTCCCATTGACTTATGACTGAGAGCGTCTGCCACAACATTGGCTTTACCGGGATGGTACAATATCTCGACATTGTAATCTTTCAGTAATTCAAGTTACCTACGTTGCCTCAAATTCAACTCCTTCTGCTTGAACATGTATTGTAAACTCTTGTGATCTGTGTAGATGTCAACATGGACGTCGTATAAGTAGTGCCGCCATATCTTCAAAGCATATATTACTGCAGCCAATTCCAAATCATAGGTCAGGTAATTGTTTTCATACTTTTTCAATTTTCTTGATGCATAAGTAATCACCTTCCCATGTTGCATCAATACGCACCCAAACCTATACCCGAGGCATCACAATATACCTCATAACCTTTTGTTCCTTCTGGGAGAGTGAGCACTGGCGCAGATGTCAATCGATTCTTTAACTCGTGAAAACTCCTTTCACAAGCGTCAGACCACTGGAACTTAGTAGCTTTCTGTGTTAACTTAGTCAATGGTGCTGATATAGAGGAAAACACTTCTAAAAATTTCCTATAATATTCTGCTAGCCCCAGGAAGCTGCAGACTTCTGATGGTGTTGTAGGTCTCAGCCAATTCTTTACTGCATCGATCTTTTGAGTATCAACACTAATACCCTCGTCAGATATCACATGGCCAAGGAATTCTACTGAGTTCAGCCAGAATTCACATTTGGAGAGCTTAGCATACAACTTACGATCCTGAGGCATCTGTAATACTATCCACAAGTGGCCCACATGTTCCGCCTCAGAACGAGAATACACCAAAATGTCATCAATGAATACGATCATGAACACATCAAGATAGGTCTTGAATACAATATTCATGAGATTCATAAAGGTTTTTGGGGCATTGTTAACCCGAACGATCTTGTCCGGAAGGCCGTCTTTGGAATATCCTTCTCCATAACCCTCACTGATGATACCCTGAACGTAAGTCAATCTTTGAGAAATACTTGGCACCCTGGAGTTGGTCAAACAGGTCGTCAATCCTTTGAAGTGGATACTTGTTCTTTATAGTAAACTTATTCAAGTATCGATAATCAATACACATCCTTAACGACCCGTCTTTCTTCAACTTGAACAGGACTGGCGCACCCCAAGGTGAAGTGCTAGGCCTAATAAAGCCCTTATCCAGCAAGTCCTTCAACTGCGCCTTCAACTTTTGCAACTCGGCCAGGGACATTCTTTATGGAGGAATAGATATGGGTTGAGTGCCAGGAAACACATCAATGCTAAACTCAATCTCCCTTTCAGGAGAAAGGCATGGGAGTTCATCTGGGGAAACATCTAGAAATTCATTGACCACGGGGATTGATTGTAGAGTAGGCGGCTTCGTCTCCGTATCCCTAACGCGAGCGATATGATAAATGTAACCTTTTGAGATCATCTTCCTTGCCTTAAGATAGGAAATAAACCTACCTTTTGGCGTACCAATGTTCCCTTTCCATTCAATGACGGGTTCATCAGGAAATTGAAACCTAACCATCTTCGTATGACAACCAACATTTGCACAGCATGAGGCCAACCAGTCCATTCCCATTATCACATCGAAATCAACCATTTCTAATTCAAATAAATTCGCCGAGGTTCGACGACTACAAATCATCATTGTGCAACCTCTATATACCCTTCTAGCAATCACAAAATCTCCTATAGGAGTAGATATCGCAAGCGGTTTACTTATCAATTCAGGTTCAACGCCAAACTTATTAGCCACAAAGGGTGCAACATATGATAATGTAGATCCTTGATAAATCAACACATACACGTCATAATAAAACACAGACTATATACCTGTAACAACATCTTGAGACAACTCGAGATCCTGTCGACCTACTAGAGCATAGGTTCGAATTTGAACACAACTCGAACTCGGCACTACACCTCTACCTCTACCACGACCTTTCGACTACTAAAAAAACCCATGCTGAAAGTCGAACTGATGAGGAAGAACAAGACACAAATCCAGTTGGCTAAGCTATACCACCACCTTCTCTGTTAAGAAAATCCCACATCATATGGCCAGGCTGTCCGGAATAATAGCACGCATCATAACCTCGATGTCACAGTCCAAAGTGGGCCTTTTCGCATTGATCACAACGGGGTGTTGGGGGTCTCGTCTGACTAGTATCCCTATGATATTGTGACTCTGATGCCCAAGAACTCTGACGTGGACCAGAATAGGTAAATCGATCATACCGAGGCCTCAGAAACTATGGAGGAGCACTAGCAACAGGTGGCGCTGAACTCTTCAAAGATTGGGGCCTAGCACTATCTCTGAAGTCATGAGAATACCCTACAAATATCACCCGCTTATGTTGGCCCCTATCCTCCTCCCTATTTGCCCGTTGTTGGAGCTTATGATCCTCTAGGGTCTAGGCATAAGCTTGAATACGGGAAATATCCATGCCCTCCACCAAGGAGGCTGTCGTGCACTCATTTAGTAGATGTGGTCCCAACCCGTTCACGAACATATGCACCCTATCACTCATCTCGGCCCCCATATGGGGGAGCATACCTTGCTAGAGAATCAAACTGCATACTATACTCTCGCACACTCATATTACCTTGTCTAAGGTTCTAGAACTTATTATCTCTAGCTCATCATATCTCAACTAGCAAATAGTGATGAAGAAAGCCCTCAGAAAATTCCTTCCGCATAGTTGGAGGGGCGTTGAAACCCCTTGATCTCTCCCAACTATCATACTAGAAAATCGCTAAATCCCATAACCGATAAGAAGCTAACTCCACTGCCTCTGTATCTGTAGCATGCATAACACGCAGTGTATGATGAACCTGGTCAATAAAAGTCTGCGGGTCCTCCTTGGGGTCTGATCCGATAAACACTGGAGGGTCTAGATTAATAAAATCACGAACTCTCGTACTATCCGGTTTATCAATAGCACCGGTATTCTGTCTCTGAGCCTGAGCAGCTACCAAGCTAGTCAATAACTGCACCGCACTCTGCATATCCTGGTTTTTATGGCCAGATGGAGGAACTGGTGGTGCTGGGTACCTCCTAATATCCTCTAGATGAGACGGAGTCGATGAGGTAGAGATGGAATCTCACTTTGTGCATCACTTTGGCCTTCTCTGGCTTGAGGCACGTGATTGGTACCCTCTCCCGCAGCTATATTAAGTCATCTACTAAGCACTTGCTTCCTAGTCGAAGGCATCGCTAAAGGAAAACAAGGTTAATATTAGATACGAACACTAAAGACTCAACTTTACGCACGATCTAGATTTAGGAAGAAGGTAACAACCCTAGATGTCATGCAGTCTCCTGATTATAAATGTGGCGCGCTACACATCCATAATCAAGACTCTACCAGACACGGATTATAGACAACCCCTAGGACAGACTTGCTTTGATACCAAGTTTGTCACGACCCGAACTGGAGGATCATGACTAGTACTTGGGCCATATTTGCCAAGCACCAACGTATATTTTATCTAACCTTCTTTATTATCTTTAAGGGCCGACGAGATCAATATATTAGATATGGATCATGACCAATCAACAATGAAAGATAATAGCATGAACATATATCACATGGGATGACAAAACTGCTAAGAAACTAAATATAAGGTACGAGCTAAAACGCTGCCATGAAAAGACTATACAACAAAAATTAGCCAACAGGGCATACCAAACTATACAGGAGTCGACACCTGTCTATGAGCCTCTAAAGGAGCATAAGTGATGCAACATTGCCGGAACAGGGCCCCGACATACCCATAATATCTATAACATAAATGAATACCAAAATCAAGGCAAGTTCGGAGAAGGGATCTTGCCAATAACTGCTGAACTGGGAAGCCTACTGTGATGGGGGAGCTGCGTCTACCTGTCTATCAGGACCTGCAGCACAACATGCAGCATCCACAAATAAAAAGGACATCAGTACGAATAAAGTACTGAGTATGTAAGGCATGAAAGTATAAGTAAGAACAGTAATGTAAACAGGGATAGAGTATATACAACCTCTAATATATGGGTACCTCTGAGGGCTACTGACATGAAATGCGTCATAGATACATATATATACATAAACCTTTAAAACATACGCCTCTGTGGGAAACATCATCATCATATCGTACCCGGCCGTAATTGGCTCGGTAAAACGTACCCGGCCACATGGAGCTCGGTAAAACCCAACTGATCAGTGGTTGCACAATAGGTGTTGTACCCACACTATAGCGCGGCTCAGTGGAGTAAAATAGATACATATATATAATGCATGTAGGACTCATTAGAATCATATTCTGAACCTTTCGGAGTGACGTAAGGTTGATATTCTCCGTACATGTTATTAGAACTAACTCATCATGAAGAATCTTATAAGAATCAGGAAGTACCAACAACATTGATAACATTATAATAATAGAAGCAACATCAACATCAATTGTTCCATAAGAAGGGAAACAATGTAACTACTGCTACCTTCTAAGAGTGGCGTATCTTTGGAAACTCGTTCATTGCATTATTTATAATCGAAGTCGTGCAAAAGAAAGAAAGGGATAGCCTCACATACCTTGTATATATACTACCCAACGTCAAGCTATGCAAATGTCAAGACTCTTTAATCTACAATAAGAGAAACGACACTATCGTTATCGTTTAAGCGTCGTAACTATTATGTATCGACCACAATCTATTTTACGATGAAACGGACATAACCTACCCTATATATATGACTTCACACAAGTCAAAACTATCACCAAAAATTCGAAAAAAAATCAATAATAATCATATTGAGCCTCCCAAAACAGTCCACACAACCTAATCACTTCATACATAAGACGGCCACCGTAGTAGTGTCAAACGACCTGGAAATGTTACGATGAACGACCAGCCCACCACCCTACAGATATATGGTGTTTCTCCATACCCTTACTCCTCCAAAAATCAACATAACAATAGTAAAACACGAAGTCCAACAGCAACACAAAACAGTCCACAAAACAGTCCGCTACAAGTGAATAACTCGAACCCACGACTTCCGATCGCCGTCTTGTGAGTTCTTACAAGTATAGAACGAATTACCATGAATTTAAAGCAGAAAAAATGAATGAAAGAGATCAGTAAACTTACCTTACTTGTTGGATAACTCAGCCCTTATCTTGGTTCTTCAAACTCTAGGTTTTACCCCCAATTAGAACTTGAAAGAGATAGAAAATCAATTAGGGTTTGTGGATAATTTTTGGGAGCAAGCTTGCAGGAGTTTAGGTATGGTTATTTATGATATACATTGAGGGTTATATTGCAGGATATAAGCCTTTAAATGAGCTCTTTGGACGACCTGAAATTGCCTCTTTTTTGGCTCTCATTTAACCAAGTAGGTGACACACCTACTTGTCACCTAGCAGCCTGTGCAGTCTCGCAACAATGCCTATATATCTCTACTCCGATGTCGTATTGATAAACGGTTTAATGCGTTGGAAACTAGACTCATAGATATTCAATTTTCATGGTATATCACCTTTTAATTCCAAGTAAATTGGGAGAAAAACTTAGTAATATTTTTACCTAAAGTTTAATTAAAATTATGAACATAAGTTGCGACAACTTTTGTCGACTTTTGTTTCATAACTCGTTTGAATTCAAGAAGTATGATACGGATATTATATGATTCAAATAACTTAAAACACGACGTCTTGAGAATATTAAGCACCCCTAGGTTTACCCAAAAATACGGGTTACAACATCCTTGATTTGTTTAACTTCTAATACTTGTTAATCACCCTTATACACTTTTGTATCATTTAAGACCAATAGGATTAACTTCTTATCAAAGATAATCTCTTCTCAAATTTAAGTTGACTAACTTATGGAATGAACCAACGTACGTGAATATGGGTTGTACACAGAATGAAGTCTTTAGGTCTGAAAGCACATGTTGTACTCTTTTTGCCTTAGACCAGTTTTGTCCCAAATGGGGTTTTCGGCGAGGTTTTTAATGAGGCAACAATTAACCGTGATAATTTAGAATCAAGCCCGATTAAGAATCGGCATTGAAGATAAATTCAATAATATCTGAGGTTCCTATGCAATCTACCTCGAATACTAGGGGGCTACCCTCGGATATGCATCATCTTCAAATATCAACTCTAGCGAGGAAACTACTTCATAAAAGGAGGGTCCCGATAGATAGGATTTATTGTATGGGCCAAACGCTTAGAACAAACCATGCCCACATAGATTGTTCGAGCCTTGGGTTAAACATGTACGCATGTATGACTATTTTGATCAAGAATAAAGAGAAGTATTTTTCCTTGAAAACATCTGAAGGCCTAATAGGCAACTCCCCGATCTCTAAAGGCTATGGCCACCCCACTCGGGGACTATTATCTCGGGCAAGCCCTAACAAAATGAGAAAACGAGCCTAATGGATAGACCCCGAACTAAAAGGCTACAACCAATTTAACACGGCTTAGAGACATCCGAAATTCGTAACATAAATAGGCCTTCAAAAAAGAAAAAATTCTTATACAACCGGTTCTAAAAGGCCACCCTCGGTAAAATCACAAATTTAAGACATCTTCGGGAAAAACTTTGATAATATCGATCCCCGAAAACTCTAATAAAGGCAAGGGTTGTTCGAACCCTCGGGCACAACCTTGTTGTCTCATGCTAAGGCATTTCAACCTTTGTGATTACAAATAACAAAGCAAAGGAAAAAAACATAAGAGCCAGAAGGGAAAAGAAAGCCTTATATTTTAATATAGAATGATTTTCTTTACAAACCAGATCGGCCTAGTCCAAAAAATTTACAACGACCCAAAATGGCCTCAAAAAAAGTGCAAAAAGAAGAACAAAAGAAATAATAAGTCGTAAGAGTCTTGGCCTCCATCAGAGGCAGCATCTCTGTCCTCAAGATCTTCCCCATCTTCATACTCACTTAGGCTATCGGAGTCTTCCTCGGGGAAGGCCAGCTTCCGGGCTCGGGTTTCTTCTGCTTGGTCATTCTCGAACTCGGCCATGATGTCAAATCCTGGGCTTGAGTGTCATCAAAGGCTTCCCTCCGACCTTGCCATTTTGCATGATCTATCATGCTCTTATCCTTGGTCTGGATGGCCTCAACGTCGACCTTGAGTTGGGCCACCTTTTCATCAGCTTCAATATCGGCCACCACCACCTCAGATTTTGGCCGCCACGAGCTCATTGGCTAATCTTGTTTTATCAGAAATGACCGAATCCATCTGAGACTGAAGCTCATTGATCTTCTCAGCCTCCACCGAGTTTTTCTCTTTTGCATCTTGAAGCTGAGTCTCGGCCAAATCCAATTGTTCTTGGACGGTCTCCTTCTTCAAGGCCTGGATATACATGTTCTTCTGAATGCTTCAGCCTTGGCCCGTATCTCGTCCACCTACTTGTCGAGCCATCCGATTTGCTCAAGCCTCTGTCGGACATGCAGAATCGAGTCGTTAGTCATTATCTCCAACTCATCTTCACTATCCTGAAGTATTCGGAATACCTGCTCGGCCATATCGGTGTGCTCATCCCGAGCCGCAACCAAATCGGCATGAAGCCTCTCAGTGAGGAGCCCATAGGTGTCGCTTTTCTCGGTGAGGCCTCGAACCTCAGCCTTGTGCTCCTCTTGAATTCTGAGGAAGGATTCGTGGTGCAACACCAAGGCCTGCAAGTAAGTAACAAGATGTTATAATAATCTAAAACTCTAAGTATAAAAGAAATAAGGACAGATTGTCGAAGATTACCCGATTCAGAGACAGGCAAGCGGCCCCCACAAAATCCATCATGGCTTGGTCCTTCTCGGTCACCGGCCTCTTAGATAGCTGGAAATTCCAACAGGGGGAGAGAAGACTCGTGCATCCTCCGGGACAGTAAGCACTAGGTGCCGTTTGTGGCTTGGGTTAGTGCTCGGATTAGGGAACTGGTCCACTAGTCTCTGGCTCGATGAAGATCCAGTAGCGCCAAACAACAATATTTTCTTTGGCACCGGTAAATCACTGAATCCGGTGATATCCTCGGAAGTAGCAGATTTGATCCCATCAAAGAAACCATGGATATTGATCCGATGACTTTCTAGCATGTTGGCCTCTTGGATCAAATATCCGGAATCTGAGGGTTCCAGAATATCGACCACCTCGAGCTTTTCCCTAGGGACCTCTTCTGTTGCTCGGGAAGCCTCGCCCAGCCTCTCTCTCCATCATCCTAGCTGGGAACGGGGTGTCCTCTTCTCTTTCTGATTCAGGGACCTCGACCGAAGCTCCCTCATCAACCGCCTCCGATTCTGAGGAGTTTTGCACTGAAGTAGTAGCCCGCACACGGGCCACTATCTTTGAGTTGTCTTCTTCTTCTTCTTCAGACTCATCCCTTAATCGGCGGATTGATTCCGAGGACATAACACCAGTATCCACAATGGTCTTACGAGGCTTCCTTATCGATTTTTTCTTTTCCGAGCCTAGGGGACTCGGAGCTCTTTTTCTCTTTTTCTCCTTGGCCGGCTTTGAGTTGATGGCTAGGGAAGAACTTCTTTGTCACCGGAAGGGGGTCTCATTGCAACATCCTTCCCGAGACCTGCAAAAGAAAAAGAGATAAGTTCGAAAAAAGGCCAGAACAATAACCAAGTCGGGGCAGAAACTTACCATGGTTATGAGCCTCCCATCGACCCTTTGACAGCTCTATCCAGGCAGGTTCGGAGTAGGTTCTCTGTGATACTAGGTCTTCGACCCATTGCTTCAATTTCAAAATCGGGTTCGGCATCTGGGCCACAGCTACAACACCAAAACATAGATGATCAGAGAAGATAGAAAGTAAAACAGCGAATTGAACATTCAATGGTGAAATATACTTACGTTTCATCTCCAGTTCTCAGGGAACAACATGTCTTCAACAGGGATAAGGTCCAGAGTCCTTATTCGGACAAATCGGCCCATCCAGCGTTGATTGTAAGACTCGTCTATGCTGGAGTATGGGGTTCTACTGGCCCGATGGGAAATCTTATTCAGTCTTCCTCGGTAGATTCGGGGACTATAAAGGAGCATGAGGTGATCGAGGGTGAAGGAACATCCCTCGATTTTTCTTGTGAAGAAACGGAGGAGAACGAATATTCTCCAGAATGAGGGGTGGATTTGGCATAGGGTAACATTGTACCTTTTACAGAATGCGACGATGATGGGTCTAAGGGAATAAACGTGAAGGGGTAAGTGTAAACACTTAGATACCCCTCCACATAAGTGGTAATTGATTCCTCTGGAGTAGGAACGACCACATCCTTGTCTACCCAGTTACACTTCTCTTTGACCTTTTTAAGGATGTCCTTGGTGATGGTGCATCTATACCTCGACATCGGCTCGCATCAGCCTTGCACTGAGGGGCCTTTTCTATTTTGAAGTCAGTGACGGTTGGGCACCATGTCGGAATGAATTCCTCAGGGTGGGGCTCCGCCGCAGCCTCATCACCGGGGGCGTGATGAAGAAGCAGCCTCTTCTTGTGGCACGATTTTAGAAGTTTTATCCATTTATGAACAACAAGAAAAAGAATAAGGATGATATGTTGTTGATTAGAGTTCAAGAAATTTGAGTATGTAAATTATGAAGTAAAAGGATTCTTTGAAAACAAGAGCAAAAAAAGTGTTGGTTGTAAAAGTTTGAATGAGAAAGGATTGAGGTTCTTATAGGTTGGAGGCGACGGTTCAGAACTGGCAGTGGCCGGCCAGCGATTGACGGACATTTAATTCCTTGGTAACTGGACCGACGGGATGTTTTGTTGCCTACATCATGATCGTGCTTGTCACTGACATCATTATATGTCGAGACGGAGTTCGAGAATTCATGTCATTTCTCATCACCTTCTTTCCGAGAAACGAGGGGAGTATCTGTATACGATCAGAACGGGCATGCCTTTCTTATGACTAATCGAGGATGGGTCATGATAGGTCATGGTTCGGCCTCATGTTATATCGAGCCATAGTTGCTGAGCTCGTAATCCAGGAGCCGATCAAGCTCGAGATCGGCCAAGATCGAGACCCGGTAAAATAGAGATCGAGCGAGAGTGATTGAAGTTTATCTAGTCAAATAATGGTAAGCCGAAATATCCGTAATCGAGCAAGGATCACGGCGGAAATATCGGCATGTATCAAGATGAGGCCGTTAATTAGCCAATCATGGGATTTCTTACTATATTTTGAGTTGTATCATACGCAGGACTCCCTACTATATAAAGAGGGTCTAATCATTTGTGAAGGCATCATATTCACGCAATACAAAGAAATATACTACTTTTTTCTTTAAGTTCTCAATACTCTGTTACTTTGTTCATATCTCATTTGCTTATTCAGTTGGTTCAAAGGTAACTTAGCTTGAGGGCCAAAGTTGGACACCTCATTTGGTTTGCTGTTATTTTTCTTTACGGTCAATTTCAATTACAATTTGCATATTTTCTTACTTTGTGCCGAGTGAAATCACGTGTCCTTAGAACCACATATAAATTTTATTGTTATCCGTTTTTAGGGTTACCATGGATAAACATCTTTAATATTATCCAAGTTTATGGTGCCATTTTTATTTGGTTCCAGCAGCGCAAACTGCTGCTTCAAATGGAACAGCTCATCTACCTGTCAAAGTCTTTGATAAAGCCTGCAAAAATCCAATGACAGAAAATTAGAGGTCATGATGTAAAAAGTAAATAAATAAACAAATAGTAAATACTTTAACTAATTAATTGCATCATACACTCACCCGTAGAGCAGCTTTGCGAAGAGCAGATGACCGCATGTATACCTTCATGAGCTTGAGTATCAATATATCCAAAGGCATCTATACTGTGACTATTCTTTATACATGAATGACCTGAGATAGTAAAGCAGTTTCAGAAATATAAAGAACATGATTGTCCTTTTCAAAGTTGACACAAAAAAGCTCACCCAAGGCCTGAGCTGCAGTCATTGTTTATAGAGGGGTTCCGAGAGGCACAAAGTAACAGCATTAATATCGAGGGAAAATGGACGAACATGGCTTCACAAAATCAGACAACCCAAAGTCTATGGCTTTAAGTATTACATGTTTATAAACTTCATGACAAATATTACATCTTATATAATTCTTATCTTTTTCTAGTCTAATAAAAAATTTCTAACACTTACTTCTCAATCTTTGATTCTTCTTAATAAGGAGATGTCCGCAAATTTTGGTGCAAACAGAGTTGATTTGACGTGATTCGGACGTCCGGTTGTAAATTTTAAAGTTATTAAGTTTCTTTGAAATTTTCATACATTTTGATGTCTGATTTGTGGTTCTAAGTGTTATTTTGGTATTTTGATCGCGCTAGCAAGTTCGTACGATGTTGTTACACTTGTGTGAATGTTTTGTTTGGAGCTTGAGGGGCTCGGGTGAATTTCGGATAGGCTACAGATTGATTTTTGGACTTGGATAGTAGTTCCTTTCCTAATATCTAGTGTCTATCGTTTTGTGCCTCGCGATTACGAAGGGAAGTTGGGCTGGGGGCAGATTTCTTCATGACTAACGTGACCAGGCACTCGCGAACGTGTAGGGTTAGGGGGGCCTGGGAAGGGACATCACTGTTGTAACGACCCGGCCGGTCGTTTTGAGAATTTAAGCTCAGTTCGGTGGCGTAAGATCTTGAACAACTTCATATTATGTGTATCAACTTGAGTGCATGGTTGAATTCAGTTACCGGATGATTCGGAGTCGAATTGGAAGAAGGAAGCTAGTTTTGGTAGCTTAAGCAGTGAGAATTTGACCGGAATTTGACTTTTATGTAAATGGCTCCGAAATGAGTTTTGTATGATGCAGAAGCTTCATATGGTAATTTTGGACTTAGGCATGTGTCTGTATTTGGAATTGGAGGTCGGTAGAGTAATTTGAGGCAATCCGGCGAAAGTTGGAAAAGTTGAAGTTTGGAAAATGGAGAAGCTTAACCAATAGTTGACTTTTGTGACATCGGGGTCGAAATGTGATTTCGATAGTTGGAATAGCTAAGTCTTGTCATTTAGAACGCATCTGTAAAATTTAGCGTCATTCCGGGTTGGTTTGATTGGTTCGGCACAAGTTTTTAAAGTTGGAAGATTTGGAAGTTCATAGTTCGATTCATGGCGATTTCCATTTTGGAGTTATTTGATATTTTTAAGACCCCCAGCAAGTCTGTGGAAGGTTGCAGAACTTGTTTATGTGTTTAGATGGGGTCCCGGGGGCCTCGAGTGTGTTCCGGGTGGGCTACGGACCATTTTTTCCTATTTTGAACTGTTGTTACCTGCCACATGGATTTCTTCTTCGTGTTCGCGTCTGCTCCTCCGCGTTCGCGAAGAGTAATTTTGGAGGAGAAATTAATTGTTTATCGCGTTCGCATGACCTCGTTCGCGATCGCGATAGTCTGTTTACTCCTCCTTCGCGTTTGCATTTTCTCTGTCCGCGTTCGCATAGTTCTTTCATTTGGGCATCAAAATTATTCCTTAAACGCGATCGCATCTTCTGCTTCGCGATCGCGAAGTATGTCTTTGGGCAGTAGATAATTTTTACACTACGCAATCGCATAAGACCCTCCGCAATCGCGTAACACATTTTTGGACAGTAACCATTTTCCTTCTATGCGATCGCATCATTTCTTCCGCGATCACGATGTACAAATACTTGGGCAGGCAGGACATATTCCCAAATCGAGGGTTAGATCATTTTTATCATATTTTGACTTGTAGAGCTCGGTTTTGAGAGATTCGTTGTGGGTTTTTCAAGAAAAATGATTAGGTAAGTGTTCTTCACCTAGAATTTAATATATTACATTATTTTATCTTTCTTTCTATCATTTAATTTGTGGTTGAGTTGAGAAACATGTTGATTTCTGAAGAAAGTTTTCAAAATGAAAAATCATGATTTGAGGGACGAAATGGTATCGGAATTTGATAATTTTAGTATGGTCGAACTCGTATCGGGATTGACACGCCCTAAAATCCCACCATCGGGCCGTGATGGAGTCTAACGTTGAACCCGCTAGAGAAGCCAACGTACATGGATAAACTAGCATATTAACACCACTTAATAGGATAAACTAAACAGTTCACAGTTTAACAGCGGAAATAAATATGGTTCCAAGCTAATAAGGACAACATAATACAACAACGCGTAAACTTTTCCAAAACCTGGAGTCACAAACTCACGAACTGTCTACAAGAGTGCTAAATACAAGTCTGAAAAGAGAATACATAGATGTCTCTGAAACTAGAGGAAAAAAAAGACAGAAGTGAAATCAAAGGGATGGAAGAGACGCCAAGGCCCACGAACGCCAGCGGTATACCTTGAAGTCTCTAGGATAAGATGGAAGACACTCCCACTAATGATGTCCTCTGGGTCCGGCTGTGTAATCTGCACAACATAAAGAAGTGCAGGTGTAACATCAGTACAACCGACCCCATGTACTGGTAAGTGCCTAGCCTAACCTCGGCAAAGTAGTGACGAGGCTAGAACCAGACTACCAAATAAACCTGTGCAGTTCAAATAAATAGATATAAATATATACAACGGATGAGAAATATAGGGAGAAACAATTAATAAAGGTAGGGGAACATGCTGTGGGGAGATAACAGTTTCATATAAGAAATCTCAATAAGGAAAAGAACAACAAAGCTAGCATATCAATAAGGACAGGAAATCACAAACTTTCACGGCATCACCCTTCGTGCTTTTACTCTCGTCCTCACTATGCAATATATAATGTAATCAATGTAAATCATGGCACGGCATCACCCTTCGTGCTTTTACTCTCTTTCCTCACAGTATAATCAATGAATATCAGTACGGAATGGTACATCGTACGGCACAGTATCACCCTTCGTGCTTTACACTCTTTCCTCACAATGTCAAACAATGCACGGCATCACCCTTCGTGCTTTAGCACTCTTCCTCACCCAAACAGCAACCACAAACCAGGGCAAGGGAGTAAACAGAATAGAAATAGAAATCCCGGCAAGGGAACAATAACAGAAATCTCAACATCCCATCAAGGGAGACAATATGAAACAATGCACGGCATCACCCTTCGTGCTTTACTCTCATTCTCACCAAGACAAGTGCACGGCATCACCCTTCGTGCTTTACTCTCATAATCACCAAAACAAGTGCACGGCATCACCCTTCGTGCTTTAACACTCTTCCTCGCCCAAATAGAAATCACAAACAAGGGCAAGGAAGTAAGCAGGATAGAATAGAAATCCCGGCAAGGGAACATCAATTAAACAATTTAAATCCTGGCAAGGGAACAATATCAACAATTAAATCCCGGCAAGGGAACAATAACAGTAACCTCAATATCCCAACAGGGGAGACAATATCAAAAGCAACACTGACCCGACAAGGGTATATTTTAGTAGCTTTTTCTCTTTCTTTCACTTCCTTTCATAATTCACTCTGTTACTTGAGCCAATGCTCCAAAGGATACAATTATCTCATATACCTTCATCATTCGTGTTACAATTTGAGCCAATGCTCCAACGGAGTTAAAAGATTACAATTCCCTTCACATATTCTTCACAACATATAGGAATCGTCAATTAAGCATGGAAATTACCACAAAATCGGAATATTCACAATATAAGGACTTACGTCATGCTAGACACCAATGTATAGATACTCGTTACCATGCCTATACATTGTATTTGACAATTAGCAAATAGCAAATAATACTCAACTCATATTCCCTCAAGCTAAGGTTAGGCCAAACACTTACCTCGGGTCCAAAGTATAGCAATCAACCCTCTAACACCGCCTTTACTTTAGAATTCAACTCTGGAATGATATTATCTAGACATAATCAGCTCAAGTATATCAATAAGGATTCAATGATTCAATTACATGGCCTAATTATCCATTTCCTAACATTCCTCCAAGATTATCAAAATTTGACCCCGGGCCCGCTTGGTCCAAACACAAGGCTCGGACCAAAACCATGCCACCCATTCACCCACGAGCCCGAATATATAATTTGCTTTCAAATTCGACCCCAAAATGAGGTCTTAATCAAGAAAATTCAAAAGGTGCCTAACTCTACCCAAATTCTAGTTTTTTTACTCTAATTTGCATGTTTTAGGCTTAGGAGTTCATTAATTATAGATGAAAAATGAAGGAAATGAGTTAAAATTTACTAACCCAAGAAGTTTTGATTAGGGATGGCTTCAATGGATGCCTAAGGGCTTTGGAGGAGATGAATTTCGTTATTTGCTAAGTGAATCCTGTAGCTACTGGTTCTGGAAATATTTATATACCACTGGGCAAAATCGTGCATCGCGATCGCGGGAATGGGTTTGCGATCGCGGAGAGTAGACTGGACAGACCATCGCGATCGAGGAAGGGAGGACGCGATCGCGAAGAGTAAAAAAAACTGGGGTCCAGAAGTTGACTTACGCGAACGCGTGAGACGTCACGCGAACGCGATGAAGGAGACCTGTAAGCTACGCGATCGCGGTCAACTGTACGCGAACGCGAAGAGGAAAAGAGGGCTAAGCCCTCAGGGTCAATTAACCTTACGCGATCGCGAGGGAAGGGACGCGAATGCGATGAAGGAAAAACTTAAAGCTTCGCAATCGCGGAAGAGCCTTCGCGATCACGAAGAACAAAAGGGACCTGCAATAGCTGTAGCAAAAACCAGCAATTTTCCTAAGTTCAAATTCACTCCGAGACACCTCTGAAACACTCCCGAGCCCTCGGTGCTCCTAACAAATCACATGCACTGACTCAACAACATCTTACGAACTTAATCGTGCGATCAAATCGCCAATATAACATCATATACATAGAATTAAACCTCAAAATCCATGAATTCCATCAAATTTCCCATTTCAAATCCGAAACATGTCAAACGAAATCCGTTTTCAACCAAACTTTACAGAAAGCGCTTAAACCATATATAAGACCTGTAACGGGCGCCGAAAAGAAAATACGGGCCCGATACCATCACTTTCTAATCAGATTTCATTTTCAATTTCCATAAATATTTTCAGAAAATAATTTTACTCAAAAATTCATTTCTCGGTCTTGGGACCTCGAAATTCGATTCCGGGCATACGCCCAAGTCCCATATTTTCCTACGGACCCTCCGGGACCGTCAAATCACGGGTCCGGGTCCTTTTACCCAAAATATTGACCAGAGTCAAATTTATTCATTTTAATATCAAATCTTAGAATTTTTCACAGAATTTCGTATTTAAGTTGTCCGGCTACACACTCGGACTGTGCACGCAAATCGAGGCAACTACAGATGAGGTTTTCAAGGCCTTGAAAGTACGGAATAGGTAATAAAATAGGTGATGACACTTTGGGTCGTCTCAGGGAAGGGCGTTCGGGTTTCGTAAAATTTGTCGGGTTCCGAGGTGCGGGCCAGGGGGTCAATTTTTTGATTTTGATAAAGATTGAGACTTTATAATCCGTAATAGTTTCTCATGAACTTTATTTGTACTTTGAAGTTATTGTGATTAGATTTAAGTCGTCCGTAGGTCATTGCACCCGAGAAGTTCTGTCACGACCCGAAATCCCGCCATCGGGCCGTGATGGCGTGTAACGTTGAACCCGTTAGACAAGCCAATGTGTACAGTTAAACTAACATGATAACATCGAATTAACAGATTAAGCTAAAAGCAGTTCACAACTTAATAGCGGAAATAAAAAAAATTCAAAACTAAGTAAAGGCAACATAATACAACGTCGCAATAACTTCCCAAAACCTGGAGTCAAACAATCACGAACTGTCTATAGGAGTGCTAAATACAAAGTCTGAAAGGAAATACAATACTGTCTCTGAAAACTAGAGGAAAAACAAGACAGAAATGAAGAACTAGGGATAGGAGAGACGCCAAGGCCCACGAACGCCAGCGGGTATACCTTGAAGCCTCTAGGGTGAACTGAAGGACACTCCCACTAGTGATGTCCACTGGGTCCGGCTGCGTAATCTGCACAACATAAAGAAGTGCAGGTGTAGCATCAGTACAACCGACCCCATGTACTGAGTAAGTGCCGAGCCTAACCTCGGCGAGGTAGTGACGAGGCTAGGACACAACAACAATATGTACCTATGTAGTTCAATAGTATAGTAGAAACTAAACAAGAATACAATTACGGGGGAGAACATGCTAGTGGTAAGAGATAGCAAATACTGAAATGACGGAAATGAAAACAGCAGTCTAAATTATCCGAAAATAATAACGGGAATTGTCAACACAAATTAAATAGTGAAAAGATACGGCACGGCATGTCCCCTCGTGCATAATAATGAAAAATATGGCACGGAATGTCCCCTCGTGCATAAACAACATAAACATGGCACGGAATGTCCCGTCGTGCATAAAACAACATAAACATGGCACGGAATGTCCCCTCGTGCATAAAACAACATAAACATGGCATGGAATGTCCCCTCGTGCATAGAACAACATAAACATGGCACGGAATGTCCCCTCGTGCATAAAACAACATAAACATGGCATGGAATGTCCCCTCGTGCATAGAACAACATAAACATGGCACGGAATGTCCCCTCGTGCATAACAATATAAAATATGGCACGAAATGTCCCCTCGTGCATAACAATATAAAATATGGCATGGAATGTCCCCTCGTGCATAATAATATAAAATATGGCACGGAATGTCCTCTCGTGCATAAAAATATAAAAATGGCACGGAATGTCCCCTCGTGCATAAAACAACATAAACATGGCAAGGAATGTCCCCTCGTGCATAAACAATATAAACATGGCACGGAATGTCCCCTCGTGCGTAATAATATAAAATATGGCACGGCATCACCCTTCGTGCTTTTACACTCTTCCTCACCAAAATAATGGCAATATCAATGGCAAGGAATACAGCATAGTGGGAATACAATTCAAAATCACCCGGCAAGGGGAAAATATCAGTCAATATCGTAAGGATTGCCCGGCAAGGGTCTCAGCTATAACCAATCATTTCAAATATATCCTTTACAATTGGGTTCTCTATCGGACCAATACATCATGAGTTCATCAACCAGATTTTTTCAACATTAATCAACTTCCAAGTTGAGACAATTGCATATTATAACGAACATGGAAGTAACAATAAGGTTTTTATCGAAAATAGACTTACGGGCATGCTTGACACACAATGCATAGGTACTCGTCACCTCACTTATGCATTGAACATGATAGACACTTAACACATAGCATACAATGCTTATTCCCTCACCAAAGTTAGGCAAGACACTTACCTCGGGTCCAAAATATAGCCTCTAACACCGCCTTTCCTTTAGAATTCAACTCCGGAATGGTATTATCTAGACATAATTAACTCAAGTATATCAATAATGATTCAAGAAATTCAATTTCATAGACTAATTACCCATTTCCATGCATTCTTCCAAAAATAACAAAATTCGACCCCGGGCCCGCTTGGTCCAAACACGAGGCTCGGACCAAAACCCGACGACTCACCCCCACGAGTTCAAATATATGATTTTTTTTTTAAATCCGACCCCAAATTGAGGTTTAATTTCCCAAAGTCCCACAATCCCTAACTCTACCCAAATCCCCTAATTTCTACTTGTTTTCATGATTTTAGGCCTAGATTCTAGTGTTGATGAAGGAAAAATGGAAGAAATTGGTGTTGAAGTCACTTACCCAAGTGGTTATGGAGGATAATTATCTTGGAGGTCGTCAATGGGGGTTTGAGGAAGAAGTGAATGATGCAAATCAGAAAATCCCGAAATGCATTCTGTTTTTAAGCTATTGAAAATCACTGGGCAAAAATACCCTTCGCGTTCGCGTTTGCGGGCACATGGCCGCGTTCGCGAAGGGTTGACAATCCTGACCTACGCGTTCACGATCCTAGGGCCGCATTCGCGAAGAACAACCTACCCAGCCACCCAGCCTAACACTACGCGTTTGCACCCCTGGGGACGCGTTCGCGTAGAAGCACTGTCCAGTGTTCCGCGTTCGCGTCTCCCTCTACGCGTTCGTGTAGAGTAAAAACCCAGGCCAAGATATTTACCCTTCGCGTTCGCGGGCCCTTGGCCTCTTTCGCGAAGGGTATTACACCAGACACTAGCAAAACATCAAAAACACCAGATTTTTCTACTTTATACACCCCTTTAACTACCCGAAACTCATCCGAGCCCTCGGGGCTCAAAAATAAAAATACACACGACTCCCAAATCATCCTACGGACTTATTCAAGCATTTAAATCACCAAAATATCATCAAAAATAAGGAATTAAACCTCAAATCTCATAGAATTTTCTCAAAACTTCATAAGGTTTAATTATTCCGATTTTGATCCGAAACTCATCATTTCAAGTCCGTTTTACACCAAATTTCACAGATAACTCACATAACATATATTCAACTTGTTCCGGGCTCCGGAACCATAATACGGGCCCGGAAACATAGATTTCACATTAATTATCATTTTCAAAAGTCTTTATTATTTCCAGAAACCAATTTTCTTTAAAAATTCATTTCTCGGGCTTCGGACCTTGGAATTCGATTCCGGGCATACGCTCAAGTCCCATATTTTTCTACGGACCCTCTGGGACCGTCAAATCACGGGTCCGGGTCCGTTTACCAAAAATGTTGACCAAAGTCAACTTTATTCCATTAATTATCATAAACTCAACAGTTCAACACATTTCCACATAAAAGCCTCCCGGCTACACGCTCGAGCTACGCACGCATATTGAGGTGAGATTAACGGAGGCTTTCGGGGCCTCGAAACACAGTATTCTGCTAAATTACACAAGATGACCTTTTGGGTCGTCATAATCTTCACCTCTAAAACAACCGTTCGTCATCGAACGGACATAGAAAAGTACCTGAATTGGGGAAAAGGTGGGGATAATGGCTCCGCATATCGGGCTCGGACTCCCAAGTAGCTGCCTCAACAGCTGACCTCTCCACCGAACACAAACCGAAGGATAACTCTTCGATCTCAACTGACGAACCTGCCTGGCTAATATAGCTATTGGCTCCTCCTCATAAGACAAATCCTGGTCTAACTGGACACCGCTGAAGTCAAGTACATGAGATGGGTCCGCAATATACCTCCGGTGCATAGACACGTGAAATACTGGATGCACGGCTGACAAACTAGGTGGTAAGGAAAGTCTGTAGGCCACCTCTCCTACCTTGTCCAGAATCTCAAATGGAAAAATGTACCTAGGGCTCAACTTGCCTTTCTTTACGAATCTCATCACGCCCTTCATGGGCGATACCCGAAGAAATACTCGGTTGCCTATCATAAAAGCCAAATCTCGAACTCTGTGATCCGCATAACTCTTCTGCCTAGACTGAGCTGTACGAAGTCTATCCTGAATGATCTTCACCTTGTCCAATGCATCCTGGACTAACTCAGAACCCAACAATCTAGCCTCTCCCGGCTCAAACCATCCGATTGGAGACCGACACCGTCTACCATACGACACCTCGTACAGAGCCATCTGAATGCTCGACCGATAGCTGTTGTTGTAGGCAAACTCAGCTAAAGGCAAGAACTTGTCCCATGAACCACCAAAGTCAATAACACAAGCTCGCAACATATCCTTCAAAATCTGAATAGTGCGCTCGGACTGCCCGTCCGTCTGAGGATGAAATGCGGTGCTCAAATCAATCTGGGTGCCCAAATCTCGCTGAAATACTCTCCAGAAATGGGAGGTAAACTGAGTACCTCGGTCTGATATATGGGCACACCATGCAGTCTAACAATCTCTCTCATATAAATCTTTGCCAACTTCTCTGCTGAATACGAAACTGATACTGGAATGAAGTGCCTGACTTGGTCATCCTATCCACAATGACCCATACTGCATCAAACATCCTCTGAGTCCGTGGGAGTCCAACTACAAAGTCCATGGTGATACGCTCCCACTTCCACTCGGGAAGCTGAATCTGCTGCATCGAACCGCCGGGTCTCTGGTGCTCGTACTTAACCTGCTGACAATTCAAGCACCGAGATACATATGCTACAATATCCTTCTTCATTCTACGCTACCAATAATGCTGCCGCAAGTCCTGGTACATCTTTGCGGCACCCGGATGAATAGAATACCTGGAACTATGGGCCTCCTGTAGTATCAACTCACGAATACCATCCACATCAGGTACGCAAATCCGACCCTGCATCCTCAATACTCCCTCAGCATCAATCGCAACCTGCTTGGCATCCCCGTGCCTGACTCTATCTCTAAGAACACATAAATGGCGATCATCATACTGTCTCGCCCGAATACGGTCATACAATGAAAAACGGGCCACGGTATGGGCCAAAACACTGTCAGTCTCAGAAACCTCCAATCTCACAAATCGGTTGGCTAACGCCTGAACATCCAAATCAAGAGGTCTCTCTCCGACTGAGAAATAAGCAAGACTACCCATACTAGCTGACTTTCGGATCAAAGCATCGGCCATCACATTGGCCTTCCCTGGATGATAGAGAGAATGGTAATATCGTAATCCTTCAGCAACTCTAACCATCTCCTCTGTCTCATGTTCAACTCCTTCTGTTTAAACAAATACTGTAAGCTCTTATGATCCGTGAACACCTCGCATGGTACTCCATACAAATAATGCCTCTAAATCTTCATTGCATGCACAATAGCTGCTAACTCCAAGTCATGAACTGGATAGATCTTCTCATGAACCTTCAACTGACGAGAAACATAGGCTATAACCTGGCCATCCTGCATCAACAGTGCGCCAAGCCCAACCCCTGAAGCATCACAATACACGGTATACGATCCTGAACCTGTGTGAAAAAAGACTAACACTGGTGTTGTGGTCAATGCTGTCTTGAGCTTCTGAAAGCTCACCTCACACTCATCAGACCACCTGAACTGGGCACTCTTCTGAGTCAACCAGGTCATCGGGGCTGCAATGGATGAAAATCTGTCCACAAACCGGCGATAATAACCTGCTAAGCCCAAGAAACTTCGGATCCCTGTAGCTGAGGTGTGTCTAGGCCAATCTCTGACTGCTGAAATCTTCTTGGGATCCACCTGAACACCCTCTAACGATACCATATGGCCTAGAAATGCAACTAAACTCAACCAAAACTCACACTCGAAAAAAATTTCATACAACTGACTATCCCTCAAATTCTGGAGGAAGACTCTAAGGTGCTGCTCATGCTCCTCTCGGCTGTGAGGGTATATCAATATATGATCAATGAAAAAAATCACAAATGAGTCCAAATAAGGCCTGAACACTCGGTGCATCAACTCCATAAAAGCAGCGGGGGCATTCGTCAGCCCAAATGACATCACCAAGAACTCATAATGCCCATAATGAGTGTGAAAAGTTGTCTTGGGGACATCGGACGCCCTAATCCTCAGCTGATGGTAACCAGATCTCAAGTCAATCTTGGAAAACACTGAAGCACCCTAAAGCTGGTCGAATAAATCATCAATCCTAGGCAAAAGATACTTGTTCTTGATAGTAACCTTATTCAAGTGCCGGTAGTCAATACACATCCTCATCGAGCCATCTTTCTTCTTGACAAACAATACTGGAGCACCCCAAGGAGAGACACTAGGCCTAATGAAGCCTTTACCCAACAAATCCTGTAACTGCTCCTCCAATTCCTTCACAATACTGATATCGAGATACGATGCTTGAAGACCTCGTAATTAACCAAAATAACGTGTTTCATCTAACGCCACCTGGAGCGGGCACCTACCTTGTAAGTTAAGGCTCCATAATTATAGCACGAATTTAGCAAATTATGCACAGATGGTTAATTAGTTTATTTTTTTTATTTTTTTATTAATTAATATTATTATTATTACTCCTATTTTTGTACATAAGTCTTTAACAAGCATGACTTCCTACCAGTGCTTATAGTAAAAAGAAACAAAATTTAATTCACAAGGGAGAATTTAAACACAAGAATTTCCATCACAAGGATCTCACCCTTACATAACTTCCACCGTGGCTCGAGGTCCGGTCTAAACATACCAAATCATTTTAACACGTGAGGATCTCGTCCTCGATTCTGAATCACAAGTAATATGCATATCGCCACTCGAAACATTCCATTTCCTTCATTTAAATACTTTCCGTTAAGAAAAAAAATTTCAACACGTAATGGTAAACACAGTTATTCCCATAGAATTTCTCAATACAAGTATTCACATAAGTAGATTTTTGAGTTACGAAGCTCAACCAAAAGAGGAGCATATTAGAAGAATTTTATTAGATAAGCATAACCGAATTAAGTTCCGAAAATCATCACTTTATAATAATTAGAGATTTTCTTTTAGTGAAATCATTTAATGTAATGACCTCGTCCATACCATAGAAAACATATCAACAGACTTGGTCTCCACCTCTAGGAATCTAAGCTCCACTTTCGACATTCTGACTCCTTTTTCCCTAGGTTGTCATGTAGTTGAGTTGTAGCTGCAATGGGGCACATAGCTTGAGTGCTCTGATGAAATATGACTCTCCCAAGTCTAGGGCAATTTCTACCACCAGCCGACATAAAGTATCAACCTGTCCTGAGTTCGTCCGAAATTCCCAGCTTTATCTCTTGCAAAAATTCCCGGCCTCATACATTCCAAACCAAAACCGATATGACACGCGGCCTCGCAATCTATTCCTTGATAGTGGACTTCCCCCACGTGGCACGAAGTCATAGGTCACAATACCTGATAATTCACGATGTTAAACTTCACAGCTCATATAAATCAAACCCGTTGATTTACTCTTATTCTCATGGTGTGCAATACTTCATGGAAGCGGTCAAGAAAATCATCTGGGTCTTCAAAATATATACCACTGAAATCGACTGGAACTTGTTTGGTAACTTGTCCAACCTCAATAAACGGACTAGTGCATCCTGCAACCATGGAGTAGCTATAAATCCTTCCGGAATCTGAACTAGTCCAACATATACTGACTGAGCTAGAACCTCCGTATCTAGATCCATTTGAGACTGTACAATAAGTGCTGCTGTTCGAGCTTTAGACTGCACTCTGCTTCTGTCTCTTCCCTTGATCCTAGCTGTCATTGGTGCTTCATCTCTGGTTCGGTCGTAGACGCTCCGTATGTTGTCGATATTAGTGAGACGACAAGAGTATGCAAGTTCAATCATCAATGATATAATAAATTCGCATGATGGAGATGAAGAAATGTGGAGTTATTCCTAACTTTGCAGCCTCTGGGGGATAAATACAGACGTCTCCGTACCGATCCCTCAGACTCTACAAACTTTGTCCGTGATTTGTGATACCTAAGCAACCTAGAGCTCTGATACAAACTTGTCACGACCCGAAATCCCACCATCAGGCCGTGATGGCGTCTAACGTTGAACCCGCTAGACCAGCCAACGTGTACAGTTAAACTAACATGATAACATCGAATTAACAGATTAAGCTAAAAATAGTTCACAACTTAACAGCGGAAATAAATAAAGTTTCAAAACTAAGTAAAGACAACATAATACAACGTCGCAATAATTTCCCAAAACCTGGAGTCACAAACTCACGAACTGTCTATAGGAGTGCTAAATACAAAGTCTGAAAGGAAATACATGATTGTATCTGAAGACTAGAGGAAAAACAAGACAGAAATGAAGAACTAGGGATAGGAGAGACGCCAAGGTCCATGAACGCCAGTGGGTATACCTTGAAGCCTCTAGGGTGAACTGAAGGACAATCCCACTAATAATGTCCACTGGGTCCGGCTGCGTAATCTGCACAACATAAAGAAGTGCAGGTGTAGCATCAGTACAACCGGCCCCATGTACTGAGTAAGTGCCGAGCCTAACCTCGGCGAGGTAGTGACGAGGCTAGGACACAACAACAATATGTACCTATGTAGTTCAATAGTATAGTAGAAACTAAACAAGAATACAATTACGGGGGAGAACATGCTGCGGGTAAGAGATAGCAAATACTGAAATGACGGAAACGAAAACAGCAGTCTAAATTATCTGAAAATAATAACGGGAATTGACAACACAAATTAAACAGTGAAAAGATACGGCACGGCATGTCCCCTCGTGCATAATAATGAAAAATATGGCACGGAATGTCCCCTCGTGCATAAAACAACATAAACATGGCACGGAATGTCCCCTCGTGCATAAAACAACATAAACATGGCACGGAATGTCCCCTCGTGCATAAAACAATATAAACAAGGCACGGAATGTCCCCTCGTGAATAACAATATAAAATATGGCACGGAATGTCCCCCGTGCATTACAATATAAAATATGGCACGGAACGTCTCCTCGTGCATAATAATATAAAATATGGCAGGGAATGTCCCCTTGTGCATAACAATATAAACATGGCACGGAATGTGCCCTCGTGCATAAAGCAACATAAACATGGCACGGAATGTCCCCTCGTGCATAAACAATATAAACATGGCACGGAATGTCCCCTCGTGCGTAATAATATAAAATATGGCACGGCATCACCCTTCGTGCTTTTACACTCTTCCTCACCAAAAAAATGGCAATATCAATGGCAAGGAATACAGCATAGTGGGAATACAATTCAAAATCACCTGGCAAGGGGAAAATATCAGTCAATATCATAAGGATTGCCCGGCAAGGGTCTCAGCTATAACCAATCATTTCAAATATATCCTTTACAATTGGGTTCTCAATGGGACCAATACATCATGAGTTTATCAACCAGAGTTTTTCAACATTAATCAACTTCCAAGTAGAGACAATTGCATATTATAACGAACATGGAAGTATTAATAAGGTTTTTATCGAAAATAGACTCACGGGCATGCTTGACACACAATGCATAGGTACTCGTCACCTCACCTATGCATTGAACATGATATACACTTAACACATAGCATACAATACCTATTCCCTCACCAAAGTTAGGCAAGACACTTATCTCGGGTCCAAAATATAGCAATCAACCCTCTAACACCGCCTTTCCTTTAGAATTCAACTCCATAATGGTATTATCTATACATAATTAACTCAAGTATATCAATAATGCTTCAATAATTCAATTTCATAGCCTAATTACCCATTTCCATGCATTCTTCCAAAAATAACAAAATTCGACCCCGGGCTCGCTTGATCCAAACACGATGCTCGAACCAAAATCAGATCACCCATACCCCCACGAGTTCAAATATATGATTTGTTTTGAAATCCTACCCCAAATTGAGGTTGAATTTTCCAAAGTCTCATAATCCCTAACTCTACCCAAATCCTCTAATTTCTACTTGTTTTCATGATTCTAGGCCTAGATTCTGGTGTTGATGAAGGAAAAATGGAAGAAATTGGAGTTGAAATCACTTACCCAAGTGGTTATGGAGGAGAATTAGCTTGGAGGTTGTCAATGGGGGTTTAAGGAAGAAGTGAATGATGCAAATGAGAAAATCCCGAAATGCATTCTGTTTTTAAGCTATTGAAAATCACTGGGCAAAAATACATTTCCCATTCGCGGGCACATGGCCGCATTCGCAAAAGGTTGACAATCCTAACCTATGCATTCGCGAGCCTAGGGCGCATTCGTGAAGAACAACCTACCTAACCCCCCAGCCTAACACTACGCGTTCGCACCCCTGGGGACGCGTTCGCGTAGAAGCACTGTCCAATGCTCCACGTTCGCGTTCGCGTCTCCCTCTTCGCGTTCGCGTAGAGTAAAAACCCAGGCCAAGATATTTACCCTTCGTTGTTCGCGTGCCCTTGGCCGCATTCGCGAAGGTTATTACACCAAACACCAGCAAAACATCAAAAACACCAGATTTTTCAACTTTATACACCCCGTTAACTACTTGAAACTCACCCGAGCCCTCGAGGCTCAAAAATAAAAATACACACGACTCCCGAATCATCCTACTGACTTATTCCTGCATTTAAATCACCAAAATATCATCAAAAATAAGGAATTAAATCTCAAATCTCATAGAATTTTCTCAATACATCATAAGGCTTAATTATTCCATCCGAAACTCGTCATTTCAAGTCCGTTTTACACCAAATTTCACAGATAACTCACATAATATATATTCAACCTGTTCCAGGCTCCGGAACCATAATACGGGCCCGGCAACACAGATTTCACATTAATTATCATTTTCAAAAGTTTTTATTATTTCCAGAAAATAATTTTCTTTAAAAATTCAATTCTCGGGCTTGGGACCACGGAATTCGATTCCGGGCATACGCCCAAGTCCCATATTTTTCTTCGGACCCTCAGGGACCATCAAATCAAGGGTCCGGGTCCGTTTACCAAAAATATTGACCAAAGCCAACTTTATTCCATTAATTATCATAAACTCAACAGTTCAACACATTTCCACATAAAATCTTCCGGGCTATGCTCGCATATCAAGGTGAGATTAACAGAGGCTTTCGGGGCCTCGAAAGATGACCTTTTGGGTTGTCACAAGTTCATTTTAGAGTATCGGTATGTCTTCTTTGAGGTAAGTATCTTGTCTAACTTTGTGTGGGGGAAATCACCCCTTAGGAATTGAGTTAATTGTGTCATCTTGCTACATGAAAGACGTATACGCAGGTGACGAGTAGGTACACAGCCTATATGTGGTATTGACCAGTTTAGATTTTCTAACCTTTTTTCTGGCTTTTAATTAAATTGTCATATTATGTGGTATCTCGTTGTTAGACTAATCCTACATTCTCCACATGATGTGGTTAGTCCTTATTTGCCTCTTATTTGTTATTTGGACCTTATATGACTTGGTTGTAGCCATTGCTATCATTATTATCTTGTTACCTCTTAATTACTGAGTTATTTTATGACTACGTGCATATCTGCTACATGTCCAAGTTGTGTGAACACCTGCGTAGTTACCACGTGCCTTACATGTCTTATTTTCTTGTAAAGGCTGTTGTATTCCTTTGATTTTTATGTGGTTCCCTTATTGTAATGTACTCATACTCTTGGTTGGAGAAATTCTTGTAATTGAGTTGTTGAATTGTTGTTGTTGATTTATATTATTGTACGGGGGATCGGGTTGCACGCCGCAACAAGTCAAATAAGGGAGGTGGCTAAATAAAGAAAGATATTTATATTTTAATATTGTTTATTATACGGTGGGATTGGTTGCACACCGCAACAGGTGAAACAAGGGTGGATTATTATGGTGAAATAATGGTGAAATGTGATATTGATATTATATGATGGGATCGGGTTGCGCGCCGCAGCATATTATGTTTATTGTTATGATATTAATGTTTATTGTACATTGGGATCGGGTTGCACACTGCAACAAGATAAATAAGGGTGGATTATTATGGTGAAATAAGGGTGAACTATGATATTGATATTATATGGTAGGATCGGGTTGCACGCCGTAACATAGTTGTATATTTGGTAATCCCTGTTTTATTGTATTGGCTTCAGTGCCTTCGTATGAAATTCAGAGAATTTGTATTCTCCGGTTTTTACTGTCTTTTGTGAATTTAGTCATTATAATTGACATTACTACTTTGCTGTCATTTCCTTAGCTCTTTTCCTAACACTATTATTCTGGTGAATTGGTTTTCAAAGTGCATTTACTACGTTGAGTCATTACCTCCTGCACTGCTGAGTCGTTAGTAATATAGTGTTTTGAAATGAAAGAACTAATATCATGCTACCTTGTATGACTTTAAGTAAGAACTCACCGTATATTTCAGTATCTACTATTTCTAATAATCGTTATACTTTATTTCAATTGCTTCCCCAGCTTAATCTTCTTAACCCATATGAGGTTTTTATTTTACTTAGAAAGGAATTTTTTATTATGTTTTAACTTAATAAATTCAATATTTAATGCAATAGCTATTCGATGTTGAATTTTATTTGAAAGGGTTATTTTTCCTCCCTCAAATGATTTCTAAAACAAAACTCATATTTCTCGTTGATTTCCTACTTGGTCGAGAAATTGTAAATTTACTTTATGATATATATAAATTAAATCTCTTGAACAAGTAAATTAGCAATTGATACGGATATTTTGTACCGCATGGCAAGTGAATTTCGCCGTGCAAAGTGACATGGAAATATGTGGGCACAAGGTGTCTTGTGTGTCAAAGAGTTGGAAGTTGTGGTTTATGGTATGAGATTACGAGAAATGGAATTATTGGAATCGAGTATTAGAAACACTTTTCTTGGTTGAGTTAACATTGTTTTCCCTACTTGAGCATATTTACACTTATATATATCCCAACTAGGTTAATGTTTAATTACTTGGTTATTTCTCGTTGCCATTTGTGTTTTCCCTTATCGTCATTACTGTTTGTAATTTGATTAATTCCTGCAATTTGCATTACTTTGATATCCCTATCTTGTTAGCTTTATGTCATATACTGCTCAGGTTTATATGTTCGGTAGGTGTCTTCACCTGGCCTCGTCAATACTCTATCGAGGTTAGGCTTGATACTTATTGGGTACCACTGTGGTGTACTCATACTGCACTTCTGCACATCTCTTTGTGCAGAACCAGGCACTTCAGATCCAGTTGGTTTTTGAGACTTATGCTTGGTGTGGCTGGAGACTTCAAGGTACACCTATCGGGTGTTCGCAGGCTCTGAAGTCACCTTGTATTGTATTTAATTCCATTGTTTCCTTTTATTCCAAAACAGTGATGTATTTATTATGTATAACATACTCCTAGAAAGGCTTATGACTTGTACTACCGGTTTCGGGAATTGTAGTTTTATAGAGAATTCAATTTCTAAAGTTGTTAGATGCTATTCATTATTGATGCTCTGTATATGTTAGGCTTACCTAATTCCTAAGACTAGGTTCCATCACGATACCCAACGGAGGGGAAATTGGATCATGACAAGTAGGTATCAGAGTTCTAGGTTCATAGGTACTATGAGTCATAAGCAGGTTTAGTAAAGTCTTGCGGATCGGTACGGATACGTCTGTACTTCTCTTTGAGAGGCTATGGAAACAGTTAAAAAACTTCACCTCTTTCATTCCTTATCGTGCGACATTGATTCGGGTCGAAGCATATATCTTATGTCCCTTTTGCATCCACTCGTGTATCATAGTGCGACATTGATTCGGCTCGAAGCATATATCTTATGTCCTTTTTGCATCCACTCGTGTATCATATTGCGCACTCGATATCAGCTATGCGCCAACTGTTTGTGATGTCGTTGATAGGCTACGAGGGAGCCAGGGATGCTCAAACATTATCTCAACGTGTCGTCCAGACTAGAATGCAGAGGTATTGAGATACTCTTCAGTTGTTCACATGGGGGTGCAACGGGTTCTGGCATCTGGTTGATTAGTACAAGCTTGGGAAGGTTTAATTGGTTGACTAGTGGTCACAATCATGGTAGGGTCACGGGGTGGATGTTGATTGAGGATAGTTGGCGGTGTTAGGGACTATGTGGGTCATATGGGATTTCTACTTAGTGGAAGGTACATTTTATCATTCAAGGCACCGCAGGGAGTGAGTTTGACTATCACGAGAATGGACATACGCTTAGTAGATGACTTGGAGTACCTTGTGATTGGTGTTGTACGAGCTATGAAGGATAGTTTTGCGGATCATCAAATGTGGTTTTCTATGGCTTCACGCCAAGTGGGGGAGTCCACTAGCGGCATTGGATATCAGCGTCAGGTGTTACATCAGTTTTGGCTGGAGATGTGTATATATATAGGGTAGTGGAAGGTTCCCCGAATTTGGCAGATGATTGAGATCTTAAATATGACATAGGATGATGTTGGGGGTTGCGGTGTTTCATAGTCATTAATGTATCTATATTTAAGTATCAAAGGTAGGAGAAACAACTTCAGATTCATAGGAGGTCTATTCAGTGAGGGCATCTTGGTTTCAGTATTATGGGGTGCTTCAGAGGAAATATAGTGATTTATGAGCTTCTGGGTAGCGTGGTTTGTGCTAGAATTTTCTGTATTGTGTTTTGGTAGGGATCATTGTATATCGACAGGGAGAAGTGTTACCCTAGAGAAAATACGAGGAGTATTCGAAGAAATGGGCCAGCTCTGTGGTGATGGGTCGGCATAGAAATTGAAGTAATTGGTCCTTTTTGAAGGGGAATTCTCTATCGACATTTGTGACAGTACTATTGGGTTGGACAGTTTGTGTGACTCGGTTGAGTTGGGGAGGTGCGGTCCTGATGGCTTAGTTGCGTGCGGGCGGGTCTCGGAGATTTCTCAATGATACGACCACGGCTTAAGTCAGTTGTCTTCTATGTGCATAAGGAATATGTTGTACATTATGGATTCCTCCTGAATGGATATTAGAAGTTAATAGAAAGCTGGTATTATTGATATCACATGTGAAGAGCGTGCATTTCAGGAAAGCACCGTGTGTTATCGGTTGCAGATGCTTGGCTAATGGTATGGTGATTACGGGTTTTGAGGCTTTTGAGCTTCAGGTTTCGTTACGCGGATGGAAAATTAACATGGGTGCTTCAGTAAGATGATGGGATGTGAGTGATGTATCATCCATTCGAGTAGCGTAGTTGAGATCGGGTATGGAAACTATGGTATTCCTGAGGTTTTGGGGCTGGATATCCTCATCTACGGACTATTTCTTATTTGTGTATTGTGAAGGAATGTTGAGAATGGGATAACTAATGGCATAAATTGTCGGTAAGTCGCTGTGGACTTTTGGAAGGATATTTACCTATTTGGGAATGATCAGGATTTTGTTTGGGGGCTACTTGAAAGCCCAACGAGAATGTGTACTTTATGTCGGATCAGGTTTGGGTACTCTTGTGAATTTCATATCATGGTTATGTTACCGGGCAGAATGGACATTATTTGAGCCCCTGGTCTATGTTATGGGCTACTCTCTTATGCTATGATGGGCTGTGAGGTTGTATGATTATTTTCCACGCATGTTTTATTTCCGTTCAGGCCTTATGGTGATGTGGTCGAGATATCCCTCGTGATGTTGATCTACTCATTGCACCTTAGTTGTGCTTGTTTTCCTCCATGATGTTCCATTTCTATTCATTTTTCCACAGTTATACATGTGCACTCTATTGTGCTTGATATCAGCATTCATGTGATCAGTGAACCCGAGCACTTTCGCTCGATGAGTATCCATATATGTTGATATATTTAGGGTCGGGTTGCACGCCGCAGCGGATATTATGTGGGACACCCTTTCCTTTTGTTTACATTGTGTTTTTTTTCCTATGTGGGATAAGTTGATGAAGTTATACTTTGTCATTATATTTGTTGCACTTGTTAGATAATCCTCATACCTTGCTTTCCTTTTATTTTGCTACATGCCTGGATTATTGCTTGTTGGGTGTACGGGCCGTGTTATGTGAGAAATCTATGTGGTTAAGCAATGAGTTGTTAGATGGGCTGCTGGTATTGGCTAAGAAAAGGTTCTTAGACCTGAGATTTGCACTATTATTTCGGGGTGAGGAGTGGTTGGAAGTATGATGATATTTCCACTTAGATTTGGGCAAAGACTCTTGAGGGACGGGAGAGCTTCTTGGCTTGTTGATTTCATGGGTGGTTATGAGTTTCTGCATGTTTCTTGTACCCTGGTCAGTGTCATGGAGGTCCAAAACAAGGTTTTATTCAATGTGAAGCATATCGTCGGCATCCACATTGTTATTTGGAAGCCATGATGGTTACAAGATATTACTACAGGCATTTGAGTTGTGTGGAAGAACATGTGATTATGCTATGGTTTGAAATTGTGGCTCGATTCAGCTTGTTCAGGTTTGTACAGCGTGATGATGCGAGATACGGATCTTATGACGAGTTTCAGATGTTAAGGGTTGGTTTCTGTCTTAAGTTATGGACTAAGGATGAAGTGAGGTCTTCAGTTAAGTTGCGTTGTCGGGCCTACATAGGTTTTGGTGATGGATAATCACCCCCGGGTGTATGCACGGTGAGCTCATGCAGTGAATTGATAGCTTTGGAACGACTCCTGGCACGTTCGAGGACGAACGTATGTTTAAGTGGGGGAGGATGTAATGACCCGGCCGGCTGTTTTGAGAATTTAAGCTTTGTTTGGCGGTTTTTAACAGCTTCACATTATGTGTATCGACTTGCGTGCATGGTTGAATTAAGTTACCGGATGATTCAGAATCAAATTGGAAGAAGGAATCTAGTTTTGGAAGCTTAAGCGGGGAGAATTTGACCAGAATTTGACTTTTGTGTAAACGGCTACAGAATGAGTTTTAGATGATGTTAGCAGCTTCATATGGTGATTTTGGACTTAGGTGTGCGTCCAGATTTGGAATTGGAGGTCTATAGAGTAATTTCAGGCAATTCGGTGAAGGTTGAAAAAGTTGAAGTTTAGAAAATGGAGAAGCTTGACCCATAGTTTACTTTTGTGATATCGAGGTCGAAATGTGATTCCAAGAGTTGGAATAGCTCCATCTCGTCATTTAGGATGCGTCTGCAAAATTTGGCATCATTCCGGGTTGGTTTGATTAGTTTCGGCACGAGTTTTTAAAGTTGGAGGATTTGGAAGTTCATATTTCGATTCATGGCGCGATTTGCATTTTTGGCGTTGTTTGATATAATTTAGGACCCCGAGTGAGTTCGTGGTAGGTTACAGAACTTGTTTGTGTGTTTAGACAGGGTTCCGGGGGCCTCAGGTTTGTTCCGGGTGGGCTATGGACCATTTTTCTCCTATTTTGAACTGTTGTTACCTGTCACATGGTTTTCTTCTTTGCGTTTGCGTATTCTCTTACGCGTTCACGAAGAGTAATTTTGGAGGAAGAATTAATTTTTCATCGCGTTCGCATGAATTCATTCGCAATCGCGAAACTATGTTTACTCCTCCTTCGCGTTTGCATTTTCTCTGTCCGTGTTCGCATAGTTCTCTCATTTGGGCTTCAAATTATTCCTTAAATGCGATCGCATCTTCTGCTTCGCGATCGCGAAGTGTGGCTACCCTCTGCGATCGTGTAGCACATTTTTGGACAGTAGCAATTTTCCTTCTACGCGATCGCATCATTTTTTCCGTGATCGCGATTCACAAATACCTAGGCAGGCAGAATATATTCCCAAATCGAGGGTTAGACTATTTTTATCATATTTTGACTTGTAGAGCTCGGTTCTGAGTGATTCTTTGTGCATTTTTCAAGAAAAATTATTGGGTAAGTATTATTCGCCTAGAATTTAATATATTTCATGATTTTATCTTTCTTTTTATCATTTAATTTGTGGTTGAGTTGAGAAAAATATTGGTTTTTGAAGAAAGTTTTCAAAATGAAAAGCATGATTTGAGGGATGAAATGGTATCAGAATTTGATAATTTTAGTATGGTTGAACTCGTATCGAAATGGTTGTTCGGGTTTTGTGAAATTTGTCGGGTTCCAAGGTGCGCGCACAGGGGTCGACTTTTGGGATCAATTTTTAGATTTTGATAAAGATTGAGACTTTATAATCCGGAATAGTTTCTCATGAACTTTATTTGTGCTTTGAAGTCATTGTGGTTAGATTTGAGTCGTCCGGAGGTCATTGCACCCGAGAAGTTCATTTTAGAGTATCGGTTTGTCTTCTTTGAGGTAAGTATCTTGTCTAACTTTGTGTGGGGGAAACCACCCCTTAAGAATTGAGTTAATTGTGTTATCTTGCTATGTGAAAGATGTGTATGCAAGGTGACGAGTGGGTACACAGTCTATACGTGGTATTGACGGGTTTATATCGTCTAACCTCTTTGCATGCTTTTGATTAAATTGTCATAATATGTGGTATCTCATTGTTAGACTACTCCTACATGCTCCATATGATGTGGTTAGTCCTTATTTGCCTCTTATTTGTTATTTGGCCCTTATATGCCTTGGTTGTAGTCATTGCCTTCATTATTATCTTGTTACCTCATAATTGCTGAGTTATTTTATGACTATGTGTGTATCTGCTACATGTCCAAGTTGTGTGAACACCTGCGTAGTTATCACGTGCCTTACATGTCTTGTTTTCTTGTAAAGATTGTCGTATTCCTTTGATTTTTACGTGGTTCCTTTATTGACGTGTACTCATGCTCTTGGTTGTAGAAATTCTTATAATTGAGTTATTGAATTGTTGTTGATGATTTATATTATTGTACGGGGGATCGGGTTGCACGCCGAAACGGGTGAAATAAGGGGGGTGATGGAACAAGGGAAGATATTTATATTGTAATATTATTTATTATAAAGTGGGATCGGGTTGCACGCCGCAACAGGTGAAATAAGGGTGAATTATTATGGTGCAATAATGGTGAACTATGATATTGATATTATATGGTGGGAACCGGTTGTACGCCGCAACATATTATGTTTATTATTATGATATTGATATTTATTGTACGGTGGGATCGGGTTGCACGGTGCAACAGATGAAATAAGGGTGGATTATTATGGTGAAATAAGGGTGAACTATGACATTGATATTATATGGTGGGATCAGGTTGCACGCCACAACATAGTGGTATATTTGGTATTCCCTATTTTATTGTATTGTCTTCAGTGCCTTCATATGAAATTCAGAGAATTTATATTCTCCGGTTTTTACTGTCTTTTGTGAATTCAGACATTATAATTGACATGATTGCTTTGCCGTCATTTCCTGAGCTCTTTTCCTAACACTATTATTCTGGTGAATTGGTTTTCAAAGTGCATTTACTACGTTGAGTCATTACCTCCTGGCGTGCTGAGTCGTTAGTAATATAATGTTTTAAAATGAAAGAAGTAATATCATGCTGCCTTGTGTGACTTTAATTTAGAACTTGTCGTATATTTCAATATCTACTATTATCGTTATATTTTATTTCAATTGCTTCCCCAGCTTAATCTTCTTAACTCGTCTGAGGTTTTTATTTTACTTATAAAAAAATTGTTATTATGTTTTAACTAAATGAATTCTATATTAAAATACAATAGCTATTCTATGTTGAATTTTATTTGAAAATGTTATTTTTCTTCACTCAAATGATTTCTAAAACAAAACTTATCTTTCTCGCTGATTTCCTACTTGGTCTAGAAATCGTAAATTTACTTTATGATATATATAAATGAAACTGCTCGAACAATTAAATTAGAAATTTATATAGATATTATGTACCGCATGGCACGTGGATTTCATCGTGCAAAGTGAGATGGAAAGATGTGGTCACAAGGTGTCGTGTGTGTTAAAGAGTTGGAAGTTGTGGTTTATGGTATGAGATTACGAGAAATGGAATTATTGGAATCGAGTATCAGAAACACTTTGCTTGGTTGAGTTCACATTGTTTTTCCTACTTGAGCACATTTACACTTATATGTATCCCAACTAGGTTGTTGTTTAATTACTTGGTTATTTCTCGTTGCATTTGTGTTTTTCTTATCGTCATTACTGTTTGTAATTTGATTTATTCCTTTAATTTGCATTACTTTGATATCCCTATCTTGTTAGCTTTATGTCATATACTTCTCTGGTTTATATGTTAGGTAGGTGTCTTGACCTGGCCTTGTCACTACTCTACCGAGGTTAGGCTTGATAATTACTGGGTACCACCATGGTGTACTCATACTACACTCCTGCACATCTCTTTGTGCAGAACCAGGTACTTCGGATCGTGTTGGCTTTTGAGACTTATTCTTGGTGTGGCTGGAGACTTCAAGGTACACCTGTCGGGTGTTCGCAGGCTATGAAGTCAACTTCTATTGTATTTAATTCCATTGCTTCCTTTTATTCTGGAACAGTGATGTATTTCTTATGTAAAACCACTCCTACAAAGGCTTATGACTTGTACTACCGGTTTCGGGAATTGAAGTTTTATAGAGAATACAATTTCTAAAGTTGTTAGGCGATATTCATTATTGATACTCAGTATATATTAGGTTTACCTAGTCCCTAAGACTAGGTTCTATTACGATACCCAACAGAGGGATAATTGGGTCGTGACAACGGTTACTCTACGCGAACGCGAGCCCTAGCTCGCAAAGGCCAGGGTGGAGAAGCCTTCGCGAATGCATCAGGAACATTACGAACGCGTAGGCCATTTTTCCTGCAGTTTATCACGAATGCGTAGGCCATTCTGGCTGCTATGTATTGCGAATGCGTCAGGCCCTTCACGAACGAGAAGAAGGCCTGACACCCAATTAATTAAATATCCCAAAGTCAGGATTTTCTTCATTTTTCACCATATCCAATTTTGAGATTGACCTAGAGGTGATTGTGAAGAGGAATATCATCCCCACTTCATAGGTTAGTAGGTAACTCACTTTCCTTCATTTCCATCAACACCCATTGATCTCTAACCTTTAATTTATGTTCTTTCATGGTAGAAATTAGGGATTTGGGTAGAATTGGGATTTTTCTAAAATTGAGATTTAGACCTCGAATTGAAGTCGAATTTCGAAACTAATCACAAAACTGCACTTGAGGGTAAATGGTTAATTGAGTTTTGGTACGAATCTCGAGTTTTGACCAAGCGGGTCTGGGGTTAATTTTTTTCTACTTTCGCCTTAATCATTAAAGATTAAATCTCTTTCACTCGAGTTTTGACATGGCGCGACTTCAGATTTCTGAGGACATGGCTCTTGATAGGAACATGTGGAGGTCGAGCATTAGTGTGGTAGGCTAGAGGGTAGTCGAGAGTTCTTCCCTCTTTGTACCAGGTAGTCTGATAGAGTTTCGTTTAGGTTTGTTAGCGGTATATGTTGTGTTCCCATTGTTGTTTTGCATAGTTTTGTTTTATTATCCTTTCACTGATTCGTTGTTGTTATTTTCTTTCTGGCATCTTTTGTTGTTACATGACTTTTCTTTTGTTTCTTTTCTGATATTATTGTCTCTCTTGTTAAGCCGAGAGTCTCCGGAAAATAGCCTCTCTACCCTTTTCGGGGTAGGTGTAAGTTCTGCGTACACTCTACTCTCCCCAGACCCCACTAGTGAGATTTTACTGGGTATGTTGTTGTTGTTAGTAGTTTCTAAAGCTTATTTTAAATTGTTTGAACTATATTTGGTTTGATTCGATTGGTTTGGAGGGAAATTTTAGAGGAAAGACCCCTATTGAGCTTTGATTTGATTGCAGGGTGAGGTAAGTGTTGGGTCTAACCTTGACTTGAGAGAATTAGGAAATTTGTATCATGTGTTATGTGGATTATGTGAGAAAACAGCGTATATGCGAGGTGACGAGTGTATACACGCCATTAAGATATATTTTTCCATGTTTCTCGTTATTCTATCACTTATTTTATTCCATGCCTTAACTTTATATGCCGTAATTTATTATTTGTCATTTAATTATTCTTGTATCAAATTGATAGTCCCTTCGATGACTCCGTTCTTAATTGCTATTTGCCTTAACTGTTTTACTTGCACACATTAATTGTCGCGTGCTTTACTTGTCCTATTGTTTTTGTAATATTTGTTGCACTTCTCTGATTATTATGTGGTTCCTTTATTGCATTGCACTTATACTCTTTGATTATAAAAATTTCTTCTAAATTGAGTTATTGGATTATTTACATTTATTGAAATTGTTTGTGGATGGGGTTGCACACCGCAACGGTCGGTGATATGGTGGAACAAGGAAGTATTATAATATTGATGAATAAAGATATGACGGGATCGTGTTATGCGCCTCTACGGTTAGTGTACGTAATACTTGGTATTGATAAATGATGATATGGCGGAATAAGGGAGGATTATGGTATTGATTATGATGGTACGGTGGGATCAAGTTGTGCTTTGCAACGGATTGTATACGTGATTCTTGATATTGATAAATGATGTTATGATGAAATAAAGAAGGATTGTTAGTTTTTAGCATTTTTATATGAAATTATGAGGTCTGTTATTCTGGGTTCTTTGATTGTGAGGTTGAGATTTTCATAAATTAATTTCTTACTTTCATTCTTGTTTTCTTTCCCCAGTTATTATTATCATTACTGCATACAAGTTATTATAAGTGGTCGATCTTAGCCTCGTCACTACTTCGTTGAGGTTAGGCTTGGCACTTACAAAGTAAATAGGGTCGGTTGTACTTATACTACACTTTATAGTTCTTGTGCATATTTCTGAGTAAGTCCTAGTGGCGTTCAGTATATTTGCTCTGATCCAGTCGTTGAGGGAGACTTGAGCATCGAAGTCCCCTTCCCTCATATCTTTATTGTTTCTTCCTGAGTTTCAAAATAGTGTATTTTATTCAGACCATGTTTGTAGCATTCAGTATTGTTATACTATACTTCAGACTCATATTGTTTCCATTGTTAATAGATTGTCATGAATATTTAGAAATCGGTAAATTTTTCAGTTCACATCGGCTTGCCAAGAAAGTAGAGGTTAGGCACCATCATGACCCCGAGGTTGGGATTCTAGGTCGTGACAAGTTGGTATCAAATCCCTAGGTTGCCTATGTCTCACGAGTCGTAAGCAAGCTTAGTAGAGTCTGGAGGATCGGTAAGCAGATGTCTGTACTTATTTTCCAGAGGTTATGGAGTTTTAGGAGAAAAAAAAATTACTTTTTTCTTTCTGCATCGTGCGATTTCATTCTATCATTGATGATTGAACCATTGTATTCTTGTTCTCTCGCATATGGCGAGAACACGCACAACATATGCAGTCGTACAGGAGCCGGAGGCCCCTGTGTCAGCTACTACCAGGGGCACATGCCGAGGTCGAGGCATAGGTAGCGCTCAGTCTAGAGCTCGAGCAGCAGCACTTAAAAAGGAGCCTTAGATTGATCATTAGATGGAGGTCCTAGCTCAAACCGCACCCATCGGACCAGCTCAGGTCTCGGAGGGATTAATAGCCACTCCACTACTTCAGGACGCCCTAGCCCGCTTGGTGGGCCTTATGGAGAGTGTGGCCTAGACCAGTGCATTTCCGGTGGCACCAATCGTCTCTCAGGCTGGGGGAGGAGCACAGACTCCCACTAGTCACACCTCAGAGCAGGTGGCTTCCCTATATCAGACTCCAGCAGCACAGCCATTTGGGGTAGTTCAGCTGGTTATTGCGGCATAAGCTAGGGATAGGCATGCTATGTCTTCTGAGGCCTTGTTGAGGCTGGGTAAGTTTACCAAGCTCTTTCCTGTTCATTTCAGTAGTGCATCTTTTGAGGACCCACAAGATTACTTGGATCGTTGTCATGAGGTGTGGTGCAACATGGGTATTGTTAAGACCAATAGGTCGACTTTTCAGTGTTCCAAAAGACCGATTATTCCAAAAGATGGTGGAGAGATTATGTTTTGACCAGACCAACTAGTTCGCGTTCACTTACTTGGATCAGTTTTTACGACTATTTCTAGAGAAGTTTATTCCTTTCACTCTGAGAGAGGAGTATCGTAGTCAGTTTGAGCGCCTTTCAGCAGAGTGGCATGATCGTCACATAGTATGAGAATCGATTTGTTGACCTAGCTCAACATGTCATTGTTTTACTCCCTACTGAGAGAGAGAGAGAGTGAGGATATTCATTGATGGGCTCACTTTCAGTAGCATGTTATAGATGGCCAAGAAGATCGGAGATGATATTTCTTTCCATAGGGCTGTAGATATTGCTAGACGGATCGAGATGGCTCGTAGTAGGAGAGTAGGCTGGTGTGTGATAAGAGGCCTCATCATTCTGGTGGTTTCGGTGATGCCTCATCTACAAGCAGGGGTACTTTTGGTAGCGACCATCTGCCTAGGACATTTCAGTCAGCATTTCAGGCATCCCACAGTGTTTCGGGTAGCCGTGGTTCTTATGTATCTCATCCTAGTTAGTTAGCCTAAAGTGCACAATCATCTCCTATTAGTGCACCTCCTATCCAAAGCTATCACCGTGGTTATTCGTCCCGTCCGAGTCAGTTTTAGCTTAAGCAGCCATAGCAGCATGATGGGTGTTTTGGTTGTGGTAATGCTGGTCAGATCAGGAGGTACTGCCCGAGATTGTTAAGCAGCATGCCACAGTAGAGTTTTCGTGCCATGGTTCCGGCATCGGTTGCTTCATCTCCCGCTCAGCCAGCTAAAGGTAGGGGTCAGGCTATCAGGGGTGGAGGTCAGGTCGTTAGAAGTGGAGGTCAGGCCGCTAGAAGTGAAGGCCATCTAGCTAGAGGCCATTCGAGAGACGGAGGTCAAGGTGGTGGGGCCCAACCTTATTTTTATACGTTCCCAGCTAGACCTGATGCCGACTCATATGACGTCATTATCACGTTATTGTTCTAGTTTTCCATATAGATTCTTCAGTTCTATTTGATCCAGATTCTACTTATTCCTACATGTTATCCTATTTTGCTGCATATCTGGTTGTGCCTCGTGATTCTTTGAGTGCTCCTATGTGTGTGTCCATGCATGTGGGAGATTTTATTATTTTGGATCGTTTATATTTCTCGAGTGTGATTACTATTGGAAGTCTTGAGACTAGTGTAGATCTCCTACTTCTGGATATGGTAGACTTTGATGTTATTTTGGGCATAGATTGGCTATCACCTTACCATGCTATATTGGATAGTTACGCTAAAATGGTGACCTTACTCATATAGGGTTTGCCTCGATTAGAGTATAAAGGGACCCCTGGGCATTCTACCAGCACGTTTATATCTTATATGAAGGCTCGATGTATGATCGAGAAGGGATGTCTAGCTTATTTGGCCTATATTCGCGATTCTAGTGTGGATGTTCCTTCCATGGAATAGGTACATGTTGTGCTTGTGTTTCCATAGGTGTTTCTTGCAGATCTGCCGGGGATGCCACTCGACAGAGATATTGACTTCTATATTGACTTGGCTCGGGGCACTCAGCCCATTTTTATTCCACCATACCGTATGGCCCCGCCTGAGTTGATGGAACTAAAGGAGAAGTTGCAAGACTTACTTGATAAGGGATTCATTAGACCTAGTGTCTCGCCTTGGGGTGCGCCCATGTTCTTCATGAAGAAGAAGGATAGTTCGATGAGGATGTGTATAGACCATCGACGGTTGAACAAAGTCACTATCAAGATTAAGCATCTATTTCCGAGAATTGATGACTTATTTGACCAGTGTTAGGGTTCCAAGGTGTTTTCCAAGATTGATTTGAGGTCTGGCTACCATCAGTTGAAGATTAGGGCATCGGATGTCCCTAAGGCAGTTTTTCGGACTCGGTATAGGCATTATGAGTTCTTAGTGATGTCATTTGGGTTGACGAATTCCCCATCAGCATTTATGGATTTGATGAACCGGGTATTTAAGACCTATTTGGATTCTTTTGTGATCGTATTCATTGATGATATCTTGATCTACTCCCGCAATCGAGAGGAGCATGAGAAGCATCTTCGAGTTGTGCTTCAGACACTGATAGATAGTTAGTTATATGCCAACTTTTCAAAGTGTGATTTTTGGTCAGACTCGGTCTCCTTTTTTTGTCATGTTGTATCAGCCGAGGGCATAAAAGTGGATCCTAAGAAGATTGAGGCAGTTCAGAACTAGCCTAGACCTACATCAGCTACAGAGATTCAGAGTTTCCTGGGTTTGGCAAGTTATTATCATCAGTTCGTGGAGGAGTTTTCATACATAGTAGCGCCATTGACTAGATTGACCCAAAAGGGTGCTCCATTCAGTGCGTCGGATGAGTGTGAGTTGGGCTTTCAAAAACTTAAGACTCCCTTGAGTACGATGCTAGTGTTGGTGTTGCCTACAGGTTCAGGATCCTACATGGTGTATCGTGATTCATCACGTATTGGGCTCGGTGCATTATTGATGCAGGATGGTAGGTTGATTGCGTACGCGTCGCAGCAATTGAAGGTGTATGAGAAGAATTACCATGTTCATGACTTAGACTTGGCAGCCATTGTTCATGCACTGAAGATTTTCAGGCATTACCTCTACGGCATGTCATATGAGGTGTCACGGATCATCAGAGTCTACAGTATCTTTTCAAGCAAAAGGATCTCAACTTGAGGCAGTGGAGGTGGTTGGAGTTGTTGAAAGACTATGGTATCACCATTTTGTATCATCTCGGGAAGGCCAATGTGGTGGCCAATTCCTTGAGTAGAAAGACCGTGAGTATGGGTAGCCTTGCGTATATTCCAGTTAGTAAGAGACCACTAGCATTAGATGTTCAGGCTTTGGCCAATCAGTTCGTGAGTTTAGATGTTCCGGTGCAGGGTCAGACTCGGTACCTAACGTGGATGGGCTTCGTGAGTTGATTCTTGAGGAGGCCCACAGTTTGCGGTATTCCAATCATCTGGGTGCCTCCATGATGTATCAGGATTTGAGGCAGCATTATTGGTTGAGAAGAATGAAGAAGGATATAGTTGCATATGTGGCTCAGTGTCTGAGTTGTCAGCAAGTAAAGTAAGAGCATCAGAGACCTAGCGGTTTGCTTCAGAAGCTTGAGATTCCCGAGTGGAAGTGAGAGCGCATTACCATGGATTTTATTTTTGGGCTCCCACGAACTTCAAAGAAATTTGATGCAGTGTGGTTCATTGTAGATAAATTGACCAAGTCGCCACATTTCATTCCAGTAGCAGTTACCTATTCTTTAGAGCGGTTGGCTGAGATCTATATCCGTGACATCGTTTGTCTTCACGATGTGCCGATGTCCATCATTTCTGATCAGGGTATGCAGTTTACCTCGTACTTCTTAAGGTCCATACAACGTGAGTTGGGCACACGGGTAGATTTGAGTACATCATTGCACCCCCAGACGGATGGACAGTCCGAGCACACCAGTCACATATTAGAGGAAATGCTTCGCGCATGTGTTATGGATTTTGGGGGTTCTTGGGATCAGTTCTAGCCTCTTGTGGAGTTTTCCTACAACAACATCTACCAATCGAGTATTCATATGGCTCCTTATGAGGCATTATATGGGAGATGGTGTCGTTCGCCAGTTGGTTGGTTTGAGCCGAGAGAGGCTCAGTTGTTAGGTACCGATATGGTTCAGGATGCCTTGGAAAAGGTCAAGATGATTCAGAATCAGCTTCGCACAGCTTAGTCTATGCAGAAGAGTTATGCTGATCGGAGAGCTCGTGATGTTGCATTCATGGTTGTAGAGAGGGTATTGCTTCGGGTTTCTCCCATGAAGGGTGTGAGAAGGTTCGGAATGGACAAGTTTAACCCTAGGTATCTCAGACCCTTTGAGATTCTTGAGAGAATGGGAGACGTGCACTACAAGCTTCCATTGCCACCTAGTTTATCAGTAGTCCACCTAGTGTTCCATGCTCCGTAATTATCACGGTGATCCATCCCACGTATTAGATTTCAGCTTAGTCCAATTGGACAAGGATTTGACTTACAAGGAGGAGCCGATGGCCATCCTAGCCCAGCAGGTCTGGAAGTTTAGGTCTAAGAGTTATCCTTCAGTTCGAGTGCAGTGGAGAGGTCAGCTGATTGAAACATCCACGTGGGAGTCTGAGTCCGACATGCGGAATAGATACCCACACCTTTACACCACTCCAGGTACCTTTCTATGTCTGTTCGAGGACGAATGTTTATTTTACAGGTGGAGAATGTGATGAATCGATAGGTCATTTTAAGTATTTGCCTTTATTAATGTGTTCAGAGGCCTTGATGAATACCATTTAGCAATTATCGATTTGCGTACGCAGCCCGGATCTTGTTCTGGAAAGTCTTTATGTGAGAAATTGAAGAAAATGTGAATTTTTTCCTTAAAAATGATTTGAGTTGACTACCATCAATATTTTGTGTAAAGGACCCGAATCAGTGTTTTGACTATCTCGGTGGGTCCGTGTCGTGATTTGGGACTTGGGTATATGCTCATAATTGAATTCGGAAGTCTCTAACTTAATTTTACGTGATTTGTTGAAAACTAGCAATTTGAAGGTTTAAACTATTCCTAAGTTTGAACGAAAGTTGACTTTCCTACTACCAGATTCATATTTCGGTTCCAAAACTTGGTATAGGTTCATTTTACTATTCATGACTTGTCTGCAAAATTTGGTGCAAAACGGAGTTGATTCGATGTGATTCGGACGTCCGGTTGTAAATTTAAAAGTTCTTAAGTTTCTTTTAAAAATTTCATACATTTTGATGTTCTATTCGTGGTTCTAGGTGTTATTTTGGTGCTTTGATCGCGCGAGCGAGTTCGTACGATATTGTTAGACTTATGTGCATATTTGGTTTGGAGTTCGTATGATGACTAGGATATCGTAAACGTGTAGGGTTAAGGGGACCTGGGAAGGGACATCACTGTTACTCTACATGAACGCGAGCCCTGGCTCGCGAACGCGAAGACCAGGGGGAGAAGCCTTCGCGAACGCGAAGAAGACCTGACGCCCAGTGAATTAAATGTCCTGAAGTTGGGATTTCTTCCTTTTTCACCATCTCCAAATTTGAGCTCGGCCTAGAGGCGATTTTGAAGAGGAATTTCATCTCCGCTTCATAGGTTAGTAGATTTTAATTCGTTTTCTTCCATTTTCATCAACACCCATTGATTTCTAACTTTAATCTATGCTCTTTCATGCTAGAAATTAGGGATTTGGGTAGAATTGAGTTTTTTTTTAAATTGAGATTTAGAGCTCGGATTGAGGTCGAATTTCGAAACTAATCACATAACCAGGCTCGGGGGTAAATGGGCAATCCGATTTTGGCCTGAATCTTGAGTTTTGACAAGGCGAGCCCGGGGTTGGATTTTGTTGACTTTTTTTTAAAATCATTAAAGATTGAATCTTTTTCACTCGTGGGTAGTTTATAAAGCTTATTTTGAATTTTTGAACTATATTTGGTTAGATCGATTAGGTTGGAGGCGAATTTTAAATGAATGGCCCGGTTGAGCTTTGATTTCATTGCTGAGTGAGGTAAGTGTTGGGTCTAACCTTGACTTGAGGGAATTAGGAAATTTGTATCATGTGTTATGTGGATTATGTGAGAAAACAACTTATATGCGAGGACACGAGTGTATATAAGTTGTTAAGATATTTGTTTCCATGTTTCTCTTTATTTCATGACTTATTTTATTACATGCATTAATTGTTACATGTTTTAATTGCTTTATATGCCATAGTTTGTTATTTATCACTTAATTATTCTTGTATCGAATTGATCGTCCCTTCCTTGACTCTGTGCGTAATTGTACTTGCCTTAACTGTTTTACTTGCATAACTTAATTGTCATGTGCTTTACTTGTCCTCTAATTTTTGTAATATTTGTTGCATTCCTCTGATTATTATGTAGTTCCTTTATTTCCTTGCACTTATACTCTTTTATTGTAGAAAATACTTGTAAATAGAGTTATTGAATTATTTACGTTTATTGAAATTGTTTGTGGATTGGGTTGCCCGCTACAACGATTTGTGATAGTGGAATAAGGGAGGATTATGATATTGAAAAATGACGATATGGTGGGATAGGACTGCGCGCCGCAATGGTTTGTGTACGTAATACTTGGTATTGATAAATGATGATATGGCAGAATAAGGGAGGATTATGATATTGAGTATGATAGTATGGTGGGATCGGGTTGCGCACTGCAACGGATTACATACGTAATTCTTGATATTGATAAATGATGTTGTGGTGGATAAGGGAGGATTGTGTGTGAACGGTGAGACCGGGTTGCAAACGCTGCAACGGATTGTGTGTGTTGTACTCGTTGTTGTTATTGTGTTAGTTTTCAGCATTTTTATACGAAATTACAAGGTTTGTTATTCTGGGTTCTCTGATTATGAGGTTGAGTTCATTTTCATAAATTAACTGCTTTACTTTCATTCATGTTTTCTTACCCTGTTATTATTATCATTATTGTGTTCAAGTTATTGTAAGTGGCCCGTCTTAGCCTCGTCAGTACTTCGTCGAGGTTAGGCTTGGCACTTACAGAGTACATGGGGTCGGTTGTACTCATACTACACTCTGCACTTCTAGTGCAGATTTCTGAGTGGGTCCTAGTGGAGTTTAGTAGATTTGCTCGAATCCAATCGTTGGCGGGGACATGAGGTACACTTGCACAGCATTCGCAACCCTTAAGTACCCTTCCCTCCAATCTTAATGTCACGGCCCAAAATCTGACATGTCATGATGGCGCCTATCATGGTACTTGGCAAGCCGACGTCTCACACATACCAACATTTTTAAATCCCAAATATATGGAAATAGTTTTAAATAAGTAAGAAATTTCATAAAAATTGAATATAAATATCGTAACTCATTACAAAATTCTCCCAAAATATCCGGGTGCCACGGAGTACATGAGCATATACATAACAACACGGTCTAACAAATGGAAAATTGTCTAGGAAAGTAGAATAGTATAAAAAGCACTAAAGGATAAAGGAGGAGAGTCAAGTTCTGCGGATGCCAAGGCAACTACCTTGATGATCTCCGAACTGATAAAACACTAGAAATCAGCAACCGACATGCCCCGAAACACCTGGATCTGCACATGAAGTGCAGGGTGTCACGTGAGTACAACCAACTCAATAAGTAACAAGTCTAACATGTGGCCTGAAAGAAGTGACGAGCTCAAACAATACAGTAAAGATACAGAGTAAACTAAACAGAAAAGAAGGCATTCTTCGAGGTTCAACAGTTAAGTATAGCAGAGTTAAAATATGCCAAGTGTGACTATAAGAAGAGTATGACGTCTATATAGCTACATGCCAATGTGAATACCGTATGCGATGCAACATAGTGAAATCCCAAGTACTCTCACTCTCAGAGCACTCAATATGCCCGTCTTAATTCTCTCTCGTCGCGCTCAGTCACTCAGCAATGTATGATACCTGTTGTCGCGTGCAGCCCGATCCATATATGGCCATAAGACATGTTGCGGTGTGCAACCCGGTCAACATATATATATTATTAAGGCTTGTTGCAGCGTGCAACCCAATCCATGTATATATATCCATAAGGATTGTTGTAGCGTGCAACCCAATCCATATATATATAGCCATAACGCTTGTTGCAACGTGCAACCCGATCCACATATATATAGCCATAAGGCTTGTTGCGGCATGCAACCTTATCCACATATATAAGGTGGATGTCTCAACTCCTTCCGAAACATCTCCGGACCCGAACCAACATCCCCGGAAAGTCACAAAACAACAATTAAGCAGGGAATGAGAAGTATTTATTCTATCCTTCAAATCAATCAAACAACTCTAAAATCACGAATTGCGCATCGATTCAAGCCTAATGAACTTTTGAACTTCCAACTTCTGCATTCGATGCCGAAACTTATCAAATCAAGTCTGATTGACTTCAAATTTTACACACAAGTCACAAATGACACAAAGGACCTACTCCAACTCTCTGAACCCCAATCCAATACCGGTAACCACAAAGTCAACTCTCGATCAAACTTCTAAATTTCAAAAGAATCTACTTTTCCAACTTTCGTCATTTCAAGACTAATTCCTACGGACCTCCAAATCACTATACGGACACACTCCTAAGTGCAAAATCACCCAACAGAGCTAACAAACCATCAAAACTCTATTCCGGAGTCGTTTGCACATAAGTCAATATCCGGTTAACTTTTTCAACTTAAGCTTCCAACCTTGAGATTAAGTGTCTCAACTCCTTCCGAAACATCTCCAGACTCGAACCAACTACCCTGGCAAGTCCATAACAACAATTAAGAAGGGAATGAGAAGTAAATGAGGGAACAGGGCTATAACTCTTAAAACGACCGGCCGGACCGTTACAACCTCCCCCTCTTAAACAAATGTTCGTCCTCGAACGGGTCTAGAAACATACTGGAGTCTCAAATAGGTGGGGATATCTGCTCCACATCTCCCGCTCGGTCTCCCAAATAGCCTCTTCAAGCGGCTGACCTCACCATTGCACCTTCACTGAAGTTATGTCCTTTGACCACAACTTTCAAACCTGCCGATCAAAAATGGCCATCGGCTCCACTTCATAAGTCAAATCACCATCCAACTGAACCATGTTAAAATCCAACACATGAGATGGATCGCCGAAATACTTCCGGAGCATAGAAACATGAAATACTGGATGAACACTCGACAGAATAGGTGGCAAGGCAAGCTTGTAAGCCACCTTTCCAATACTCCGAAGCACCTCAAATGGCCAAATATACTGAGGGCTCATTTTGCCCTTCTTTCCAAACCCCATAACACCCTTCATGGGTGAAACCTTGAGCAGTACCTTCTCAACAACTATGTAGGCAATATCAGGAACCTTCCTATCAATGTAAGTCTTCTGTCTAGATTGTGCAGTATGAAGCTGATCCAGAATCAACTAAACTTTCCCAAAGCATCAACTGATCCACAATTTCCCAAGTAGCATCAAACTTCATCGAAGTCCGTGGGATTCCAAGTACAAAATCAATGGTGATATGCTCCCATTTCCACTCCGAAATCTCAAGCCTCTAAAGTAATTTGCCCGGTCTCTGATGCTCATACTTCACTTGCTGACAGTTAAGGCACCGAGTTACAAACCTCACTATATCCTTCTGCATCCTCCTCCATCAATGGTGTTGCCTCAAGTCTTGGTACATCTTCGCGGCACCCGGATGAATGGAATACCGCGAACTGTGTGCCTACTCAAGAATAAACTAACGTAGCCCATCAACATTAGGCACACAAATCTGACTCTCCACCCTAAACAACCCATCATCCTCGACAGTAACCTCCTTAGCATCACCGTATTGAACCGGGTCCTTAAGGACAAGCGAATGGGGATCATCATACTAGCTCTCTCTGATGCGATCGTATAAGCAAGACTGAGCAATCACATAAGATAGAACCCAGCGGGGCTCTAAAACATCTAATCTCACGAACTGATTGGCCAAGGCCTGAACATCAACTGCAAGCACTCTCTCACCAACATCAATGAATGCAAGGCTCCTCATACTCACTATCTTTCTACTCAGGGCATCGGCCACCACATTGGCCTTCATGGGATGATACAAAGTAGTGGTCAAAGTAGTCTTGAGCTTCTGAAAGCACTTCTTACACTCATATAATCACTTGAAAGTACCACCTTTCTTGGTCAATTTGGTCAAAGGCGATGTAATACACAAGAAACCCTCCACGAAGCGATGATAATAATCGGCCAAGCCGAGAAAGCTCAGAATCTTCGTAGCTGAGGACGGCTTGGGCCAACTCTAAACCACCTCTATCTTCTTCGGATCTACCTTAATCCCCTTACTGGACACCACGTGCCCCAAGAACGCCACCGAACTAATCCAAAATTCAAACTTGGAGAATTTGGCATAAAGTTTCTGCTCCCTCAGCCGTTTTAGTACAATCCTCAAATATTGGGAATGCTCCTCATGGCTACCAGAGTACACCAGGATATCGTCAATGAATACTATGTCAAACGAGTCAAGATAAGGCTGAAACACATTGTTCATCAGATGCATGAATGTTGCTGGGGCGTTGGTCAACCCAAAAGATATCACAAGGAACTCATAGTGACCATAACGGGTCCTGAATGTAGTCTTTACAATATCCGAGTCCCGAATCTTCAACTAGTGATACCCAGCCCTCAAATCAATCTTAGAGAACACCCTCTCTCCCTGAAGTTGGTCGAATAGGTCATCAATGTGCGAAAAAAGATACTTGTTCTTGATTGTAACTTTGTTCAACTACCTATAGTCGATGCGCATCTGCATAGTACCATCCTTCTTCTTCACAAACAGGACCAGTGCACCCCAAGGTGACACACTAGGCCTAATAAACCCCTTATGAAGAAATTCCTGAAGTTATTCTTTCAATTCCTTCAACTAAGCTAGTGTCATACAATACGGAACAAGAGATATGGGTTGAGTGCTCGGCACCAAGTAAATACCGAAGTTAGTATCCCTGTCGGTCGGCATGTCCGGCAGGTCTGCAGGAAACACATCCGAAAAGTCTCACACCACCAGAACAGAATCAATAGTAGGATTATTAGCACCAACATCCCTCACAAAGAAAAAATAAGACAAGCACCCCTTCCCAACCATCCGTTAGCCCTTCAAATATGAAATCCCTCTGCTGGGAACATAATCTAGAGAACCTCTCCACTCGTTCCTTGGCAACCCTGGCATCATCAATGTCACGGTATTAGCGTGACAATCAAGAATAGTATGACACTGAGACAATCCTTCCTTACCCAAGATCACGTTGAAATTGACCATACTAAGATATAAGAGATCAACTCTAGTCTTTAATCCCCCAATAGTCACTACAGATAATCGATATACACGATCCACAACAATAGTAGCGGCCACTAGCGTAAATACATGAAAAATGAAACTAAGGACTCATGGGGCATAACCAAATAATGAGAAAAATATGATGATACATACGAATAAGTGGAACCAGGGTCAAATAATACAGAAGCATCCATATGAAATACTGAGACAATACATGTGATCGTTGTGTCTTAAGCAACAACATATGGCCTGGCAGGAATATCATAGAATCGGGAATGACCACCTAATCGGCCTCCACCTCTAGGGCGACCCCTAGCTATATGAGCCCCACCCCGAGATGGGTGGGCGGGTGGTGATGTAACTGATGCTAGAGTCATAGTCTGGCCCCTCTGCTGAATTGGACCTCCAAGAGGCGGGGTCACTGCCTCCTTATATGACCAAGATCCCTACACTCGTAGCAACCCTGATCCGACAAAGTTGGTGGGGACTGGATCGGGTCCCGAGAACCAGAATATCCGCTAGAAGAATGCGGTGCAGATGAACCCTGAACTGAAGGAGCACGGGATGAACTCTGAGCTGGGAGAGCACTGAGAGATGACTGACCCGGACGGGCACTGTATGAACCATGGCTAGATGATGCACCATGATGAACTTGATGAGTCATCTGAGCGGGCCTATAAGGATGACCCATGTTGTGGTGGAACTGCGCCCGAAAAGGAACACCACTGAAACCACCCAAACCACGAGGCCTCTTGGCCTCCCTCTCCTCACGATCCTGACTACGGACCATCTCTATCCGCCGAGCAATATCATTCACCTCGTCGAACATAGCACCTTATACACTCTCCCGAGTCATAAGAAAATGCAACAGATAGGTGAGGCCATCAATGAACCTCATAATCCTCTCCCTTTCAATGGAAACTATCCAAACTACGTGACGAGCCAACTCTGAAAACATCATCTCATACTGGATCACATACATGTCATCCTGACGTAGCTGCTCAAACTGTCAGCGTAGCTCCTCCCTACGAGTCTGAAGCCTCCCAAATCTTTTTAGTCTCCTCTGCTCATGATCAGTCATAACGGACCTATATGAGCCTGAGCAGCTGCAATCGACTGGGATGGTAGTACCCCTGGTATCTGAAGTCCCTGCATCACCTTCTCTATAGTACAAGTGATAGGAGTCTGAGTACCCCCCCCCCCCTCGGCCAAAGAATTGGTTGTTGTAGTTGGAACTGAGATCGCTTGAGCTAGGCCAGTGCAAACAGTCAATATCTGGACCAGAGCCTCCTAAAGACATGGAATCACTATAGGCACAGCTGGTTCCTGAGCTGGTTCCACCGGCTCAACCACATCTAAAACCTTCTCCTGACCTGGGGCAAGTGGTGGATCTGCAGGTGCTTCTCTAGATGTTGTACGAGCTGCACCTATGCCCATACCGCGACCCCGGCCTCTCGCGGTCCTAGTCGGTTGTACTAGTGGTTGTTCTTCCTATCCGGTAGCACGTGTCCTCACCATCTGTGAGAGAATAGAATAACAGAAGTTTAGTTCCTGGAATCAACAAATCCGTACAACAAGAATAAAAGAATGTGAAGTTTTCCTAAGGGTCCGGCAGCCTCTCGAAGATAAGTACATACGTCTCTGTACGGATCCGCAAGACTCAACTAAACCTTCTCATGCCTCGTGAGACCTATGTAACCTAGGCTCTGATACCAACTTGTCACGACCCAGAATCTGACATGTCATGATGGCACCTATAATTTTACTAGGCAAGCCAATGTCTCACGCATACCAACATTTTTAAATCCCAAATATATGGAAATAGGTTTAAATAAGTAAGAAATTTTGTAAATGAGCATCTACATAACAACACGGTCTAACTAATGGAACACTGTCTAGGAAAGTAAAATAGTATAAAAAAGACCAAAAGATAAAGGAGGAGAGTCAAGGTCTTCGGACGCCAATGCAGCTACCTCGATGATCTCCGAACTGATAAAATTCCAGGAACCAGCAACCACTGTGCCCGGAAATACCTAGATCTACACACGAAGTGTAGGGTGTAGCGTGAGTATAACCAACTCAATAAGTAACAATTCTACCATGTGGTCTAAAAGTAGTGATGACCTAAAACAATACAGTAAAGATAAAGAGTTTAACAATACAGAAAGTAGGTATGCTTCTAGGTTCAACAGTTAAGTTTAGCACAGCTAAAATATACCAAGTATGACTAATAAGAAGAGTATGACGTCTCTATAGCTATATGCCAATGTGAATACCGTATGTGATGAAAAATAGTGAAATCCCAAGTACTCACACTCTCAGAGCACTCAATCTGTGTGTCTTAATTCTCGCTCGTCACGCTCAGTCACTTAGCATTGTATGCTACCTAATGCGGTGTGCAACCCGATCCATATATAGCCATAAGGTCTGTTGTAGCGTGTAACCGGATCCACATATATATAGCCATAAGGCTTGTTGTGACGTGCAACCCAATCCACGTATATATAGTCATAAGGCTTGTTCCGGCGTGCAACCCGATCCATATATATATAGCCATAAGGCTTGTTGCGGTGTGCAACCCGATCCACATATATATAGCCATAAGGCTTGTTGTGGCGTGCACCCCGATCCACACACACACACACACACACACACACACACATATATATATATATATATATATATATAGATATATATATCACTCACAGCACGGCATTTAGGCCCCAACTCAGTCACCAATCTCTCAAGTACCTCGGGTTCACAACACTCATGCTAAGCAACCCTAATCAATGATACGCGATGGGAAAATATACGATAACAGAGAGTGAGCTATGACATGTAATGATGAATCTGACTGAGTATAGAACTACAATTAAACAGATCACTAAACAACAAAGAACTACCATTGTTGGTCGCAATAGTACCAGCATATAGCCTAAACATGATTTCTAGCATGAATTTCAGTTCAAGTGCTCTACCACATAGGGTACAGTAAAAATGTTCAAATAGAATAGCTGCACAGTTCCTAGGAATCAATTAAATCACAATTTCTACACTGCACGCCCACATGCACGTCACCTCAATATCAACCACATATCACGTAATTTCGGGTTTCATACCCTCATAACCAAGCTTAGAAGTGTTATTTATCTCAAACTATACAAAACTCTACTCTAACAAGCCTTTTCCTCACAAAACGGTCTCTGATTGCCTCGAATCTAGCCACAAACAGTTTGATACAATCAACACGAGCTGAAGGAATCAATTCCATAAGAAAATACTAAGTTCTTAATCAAAAGTCAAAGAGTCAACTCAAAAGTCAACCCCCCGACCCACATCTCGGAATTCGATAAAAGTAACAAAATCCGAACACCTATTCAACCACGAGTCCACCCATACCAAAATTACTCAAATCCGATACCAAAATCTTGATCAAATCCCCAAAATTCGGCCTAAGGACTTTCTTCCATTATCCCCAATTTTTCAACCCAAATCACTAATTAAATGATGAAATAAAAGATATAAACACTGAATTTAACCAAAACTAAGTAAGTATCACTTACTCCAATCACTCCCTTGAAAATCTCCCCAAGAATCGCCTCCCACTGAGCTCCCAAAATCAAATTTGTGTTATGAACTCAAACCCTCATTTTTGAGATTTAATATTTTGCCCAGAAGTCCTCAATCGCGATCGCAGGAACACCTTCGCGATCGCGAAGCACAAATCGACAACCCAGAAATTTAATCCTACGCGAACACGGTGAACTAACTCCTCAACATATGTGATCGTGTCCCTCTTTACGCGATCGCGAAGAACATCGTGTGACCTCGGTTGCTGCTTCACTTCCTCTTCGCGAATGCGGCCTAGCCCACGTGTTCGCGATGCACTAACTCCCCCAGCTTACGCGATCGCATAATACAACTAGAGATGACATAGAAAAAAATATCTCAGCTTCCCCAATTAGCCTACGCGGTCGTGGACCTTCCCACGCGATCACGTACAAGGAAACCAGACACAGACACTAGAAAACTTTGGCACATCTCTAAGTCAAAAAATAGATCTGTCAACTATCTGAAACTCACCCGAGGCCCCAGCGACCTCGGCCAAATATACCAACAAGTCCTAAAACACAATACGAACTTAATTGATCCTTCAAATCACATTAAACAACGCTAAAACAACTAATCGCGCATCAATTCAAGCCTAATGAACTTTTGAAATTCCAACTTCTGCATTCGATGTCGAAACCCATAATCCGAGTCTGGTAACCACAAAGTCAACTCTCGGTCGAACTTCTAAATTTCCAAAGCTTCTACTTTTCCAACTTTCACCATTTCAAGCCTAATTCAACTGCGGACCTCCAAATCATTATATGGACACACTCCTAAGTGTAAAATCACCCAAAAGAGATAACAAAACCATCAAAACTCCATTCCGGAGTCATCTGCACATAAGTTAACATCTGGTCAACCTTTTCAACTTAAGCTTCCAACCTTGAGATTAAGTGTCTCAACTCCTTCCGAAACATCTCCGGACCCGAACCAACTTCCCCGGCAAGTCACAAAACAACAATTAAGCAGGGAATGAGAAGTATTTATTCGAGCCTTCAAATCAATCAAACAACTCTAAAATCACGAATTGCACATCGATTCAAGCCTAATGAACTTTTGAACTTCCAACTTCTGCATTCAATGCCAAAACTTATCAAATCAAGTCCGATTGACTTCAAATTTTACACACAAGTCACAAATGACACAACGAACCTACTCCAACTCTCCGAACCCCAATCCAAGCCCAGTAACCACAAAGTCAACTCTCGGTCAAACTTCTAAATTTCAAAAGAATCTACTTTTCCAACTTTCTCCATTTCAATCCTAATTCAACTACGGACCTCCAAATCACTATACGGACACACTCCTAAGTGCAAAATCACCCAATAGAGCCAACAAAACCATCAAAACTCTATTGCGGGTCATTTGCACATAAGTCAACATCAGGTTAACCTTTTCAACTTAAGCTTCCAACCTTGAGATTAAGTGTCTCAACTCCTTCTGAAACATCTCCAGACCTGAACCAACTACCCTGGAAAGTCACATAATAACAATTAAGAAGGGAATGAGCAGTAAATGAGGGAACAGGGCTACAACTCTAAAAATGACCGGTCGGACCGTTACAACCTCCCCCTCTTAAACAAATATTCATCCTCGAACGGGTCTAGAAACATACCTGGAGTCTCAAATAGGTGTGGATATCTGCTCCGCATCTCCCACTCGGTCTCTCAAGTAGCCTCTTCAAGCGGCTGACCTCACTACTGCACCTTCACTGAAGCTATGTCCTTTGACCTCAACTTTCAAACCTGCCAACCTAAAATGGCCATCGGCTCCACTTCATAAGTCAAATCACCATCCAACTGAACTGTGTTAAAATCCAAAACATGAGACGGATCGCCGACATACTTTCAGAGCATGGAAACGTGAAATACTGGATGAACACTTGATAGAATAGGCGGCAAGGCGAGCTTGTAAGCCACCTTTCCAATACTCTGAATCACCTCAAACGGACCAATATACTGATGGCTCAACTTGCCCTTCTTTCCAAACCTCATAACATCCTTCATGGGCAAAACCTTGAGCAATACCTTCTCGACAACCATGTAGGCAATATCAGGAACCTTCCTATCCGCGTAACTCTTCTGTCTAGATTGTGCAGTATGAAGTTGATCCTGAATCAATTAACCTTGTCCAAAGCATCAACTGATCCACAATTTCCCAAGTAGCATCAAACTTCATCAAAGTCTGTGGGAGTCCAACTACAAAATCCATGGTGATATGCTCCCATTTCCACTCCGGAATCTCAAGCCTATAAAGTAATGCGCCGGTCTCTGATGCTCATACTACACTTGTTGACAGTTAAGGCACCAAGCTACAAACCTCACTATATCCTTCTTTATCCTCCTCCACCAACAGTGTTGCCTCAAGTCCTAGTACATCTTCGCGGCACCCGGATGAATGGAGTACCGCGAACTGTGGGCCTACTCAAGAATAAACTAACGTAGCCCATCAACATTAGGCACACAAATCTGACTCTGCATCCTCAACAACCCATCATCCCCGACAGTAACCTCCTTGGCATAATCTTGTTGAACCAGGTCCTTAAGGACAAGCGAATAAGGATCATCATACTGGCTCTCTCTAATGCGATCATATAAGCAAGACTGAGAAATCACACAAAATGGAACCCAGCTAGGCTCTGAAACATCTAATCTCATGAACTGATTGGCCAAGACCTGAACATCAACTGCAAGCACTCTCTCACCAACAGCAATGAATGCAAGGCTACCCATACTCACTGCCTTTCTACTCAAGGCATCGGCCACCACATTGGCCTTCCTGGGATGATACAGAGTAGTGATCAAAGCAGCCTTGAGCTTCTAAAAGCACTTCTTACACTCATCTGATCACTTGAAAGTAGCATTTTTCTGGGTTAATTTTGTCAAAGGCGATGTAATAGACGAGAAACCCTCCACGAAGCGATGATAATAATCGGCCAAGCTGAGAAAGCTCCAAATCTCCGTAGCTGAGGACGGCTTGGGCCAACTCTAAACCGCCTCTATCTTCTTCGGATCAACCTTAATACCCTTACTAGACACCACATGCCCCAAGAACGCCACCGAACTAAGACAAAACTCAAACTTGGAGTACTTGGCATAAATTTTCTGCTCTCTCAGCCGTTTTAGTACAATCCTCAAATGTTGGGCATGCTCTTCATGGCTACGAGACTACACAAGGATATCGTCAATGAATACTATGTCAAACGAGTCAAGATAGGGCTGAAACACACTGTTCATCAGATGAATGAATGTTGCTTGGGCGTTGGTCATCCCAAAAGATATCACAAGGAACTCATAGCCACCATAACGGGTCCTGAATGTTATCTTTATAATATCCGAGTCCTGAATCTTCAGCTAGTGGTACCCAGCCCTCAAATCAATCTTAGACAACACCCTCTCTCCTGAAGCTTGTCGAATAAGTGATCCATGTGCGATAAAGGATACTTGTTCTTGATTGTAACTCTGTTCAACAACCTATAGTCAATGCACATCTGCATAGTACCATCCTTCTATTTCACAAACAGGACCAGTGCACCCTAAGATGACACACTAGGCCTAATAAACCTCTTTATCAAGAAGTTCCTGAAGTTGTTCTTTCCATTCCTTCAACTAAGCTAGTTCCATACGATACGGAAGAATAGATATGGGTTGAGTGCTCGGCACCAAGTAAATACCAAAGTCAGTATCCATGTCGGTCGGCATGTCCGGCATGTCTGCAGGAAACACATCCGAAAAGTCTCACACCACCGGAACAGAATCAATAGTAGGATTATTAGCATCAACATACCTCACAAAGGAAAAATAATACAAGCACCCCTTCCCAACCATCCGGTAGCTCTTCAAATATGAAATCCCTCTATCGGGAACATAATCTAGAGAACCTCTCCACTCGATCCTTGGTAACCCTGGCATCATCAATATCACAGTATTAGCGTGACAATCCTTCCATACCCAAGATCACATTGAAATTGACCATACTAATCAATAAGAGATCAACTCTAGTATCTAATCCCCCAATAGTCACTACACGTGACCGATATACACGGTCCACAACAATAGTATCGGCGACTGGCGTAGATACATGAAAAAATAAAACTAAGGACTCAAGGGGAATATCCAAATAATGAGAAAAATATGATGATACATAAAAATAAGTGGAACCAGGGTCAAATAATACAGAAGCATCCATGTGGAATACTGAGACAATACATGTGATCGTTGTGTGTGAAGCAACGACATATGGCCTGGCAGGAATAGCATAGAATCGGGACTGACCACTTGATTGGCCTCCCCCTCTAGGGCGACGCCTAGCTATATGAGCCCCACCCCGAGCTGGCTGGGCGGGTGGTGATGTAATTGATGCTAAAGTCATAGTCCGGCCCCTCTACTGAACTGGACCTCCCAAGAGGCGGGGACACTGCCTCCTTATATGACCAAGCTCCCCACACTCGTAGCAACCTTGATCCGATAATGGTGGTGGGGACTAGATCGGGCCCCGAGAACCAGAATATCCTCCAGAAGAACCCGGTGCAGATGAACCCTGAACGGAAGGAGCATGGGATGAACTCTGAGCGGGGAGAGCACTGGGAGATGACTGATCAGGAAGGGCACTGTCTGAACCAGGGCTAGATAATGCACCATGATGAATTGGATGAGTCATCTGAGCGGGCCTATAAGGACGAACCCTGTTGTGCTGGAACTGTGCCCCAAAAGGAACACCACTGAAACCACCCAAACCACGAGGCCTCTTGGCCTCCCTCTCCTCACGATCCTGGCTACGGACCATCTCTATCCGCTGGCAATATCATTCACCTCGTCGAACGTAGCACCTTATACACTCTCCCGAGTCATAAGAAAATGCAACGGATAGGTGAGACCATCAATGAACCTCATAATCCTCTCCCTTTCAGTGGAAACTATCCAAACTACGTGACGAGCCAACTCTGAAAACATCATCTCATACTGGGTCACATACATGTCATCCTGATGTAGCTGCTCAAACTGTCTGCATAGCTCCTCCCTACGAGTCTGAAGCCTCCCAAATCTCTTTAGTCTCCTCTGCTCATGATCAGTCATAACGGGACCTATATGAGCCTAAGCAGCTACAACCGGTTGGGCTGGTAGTACCCCGGGTATCCGAAGTACCTGCATCACCTGCTCGGGAGTACGAGCGATAGNCCCCCCCCCGGCCTAAGAAATGATTGTTGCAGTTGGAACTGAGACCGTTTGAGCTAGGCCAGTGATAACAGTCAATATCTGGGCCAGAGCCTCTTGAAGACATGGAATCACAATAGGCATAGCTAGTTTTTGAGCTGGTCCCACCGGCTCAACCACATCTAGAACCTGCTCCTGACCTAGGGCAAGTGGTGGATCTGCAGGTGCTGCTCTTGACGTTATATGAACTGCACCTCTGCCCTTACCGCGATACCGGCCTCTCGCGGTCCTAGTCGGTTGTACTGGTGGTTGTTTGTCCAATCCGGTATCACGTGTCCTCACCATCTGTGAGAGAATAGAATAACAGAAGTTTAGTTCCTGGAATCGACAAATCCGTATAACAAGAATACAAAAATGTGAAGTTTTCCTAAGGGTTCGGCAGCCTCTCGAAGATAAGTACATACGTCTCTGTACCGATCCGCAAGACTCTACTAAACCTTCTCATGCCTCGTGAGACCTATGTAACCTAGGCTCTGATACCGACTTGTCACGACCCAAAATCCGACATGTCATGATGGAACCTATAATTGTACTAGGCAAGGAAATGTCTCACACATACCAACACTTTTAAATCCCAAATATATGGAAATAGGTTTAAATAAGCAAGAAATTCGGTAAATGAGCATCTACATAACAACACGGTCTAACCAATGGAATATTGTCTAGGAAAGTAGATAGCATAAACAAGACTAAAAGATAAAGGAGGAGAGTCAAGGTCTTCGGACACCAATGCAGCTACCTCGATGATCTCCGAACTGATAAAACGCCAGGAACCAGCAACCACAGTACCCGGAAACACCTGGATCTATACACGAAGTGCAGTGTAGCGTGAGTATAACCAACTCAATAAGTAACAAGTCTAACATGTGGTCTAAAAGTAGTGATGAGCTAAAACAATACAGTAAAGATAAAGAGTTCAACAATACAGAAAGTAGGCATGCTTCTAGGTTCAACAGTTAAGTTTAGCACAGCTAAAATATACTAAGTATGACTAATAAGAAGAGTATGACGTCTCTATAGCTATATGCCTATGTGAATACTGTATGTAATGAAACATAGTGAAATCCCAAGTACTCACACTCTCAGAGCACTCAATCTGCATGTCTCAGTTCTCGCTCGTCACGCTCAGTCACTTAGCATTATATGCTACCTGCTGCGGCATGCAGCCCGATCCACATATATCCATAAGGTATTTTGTAGCATGTAACCTGATCCACACATATATATAGCCACAAGGCTTGTTGTGACGTGCAACCCGATCCACATATATATAGTCATAAGGCTTGTTCCGGCGTGCAACCCAATCCACATATATATAGCCATAAGGCTTGTTGCGATGTGCAACTTGATCCACATATATATAGCCATAAGGCTTGTTGTGGAGTGCATCCCAATCCACACACACACACACACACACACACACACACACACACATATATATATATATATATATATATATATATATATGTGTGTGTGTGTGTGTGTGTGTGTGTGTGTGTGTGTGTGTTGGGATGCACTCCACAACAAGCCTTATGGCTATATATATGTGGATCAAGTTGCACATCGCAACAAGCCTTATGGCTATATATATGTGGATTGGGTTGCACGCCGGAACAAGCCTTATGACTATATATATGTGGATCGGGTTGCACGTCACAACAAGCCTTGTGGCTATATATATGTGTGGATCAGGTTACATGCTACAAAATACCTTATGGATATATGTGGATCGGGCTGCATGCCGCAGCAGGTAGCATATAATGCTAAGTGACTGAGCGTGACGAGNATATATATATATATATATATATATCTCACTCACAACATGGCATTCAGGCCCCAACTCAGTCACCAATTTCTCCAGTCTCTCGGGCTCACAACACTCATGCTAAGCAACCCTAATCAATGATATGAGATGGGAAAATATACGATAACAGAGACTGAGATATGATATGTAATGATGAATCTGACTGAGTATGCAACTACAATTAAACAGATAACTCAACAACAAAGAACGACCATTGTTGGTCGCAATAGTACCAGCATACAGCCTTAACATGATTTCTAGCATGAATTTCAGCTCAAGTGCTCTACCACATAGGGTACAGAAAAAATGTTTAGATAGAATAGCTAAACAGTTCCTAGGAATAAATTAAATCATAATTTCTATAGTGCACGCCCACATGCCCGTCACCTAGCATGCACGTCACCTCAACATCAATCACATAGCCCGTAATTCGGGGTTTCATACCCTCAGAACAAAGCTTAGAAGTGTTACTTACCTCAAACTTTACAAAACTCTACTCTAACAAGCCCTTTCCTCATAAGACGGTCTCTGATTTCCTCGAATCTAGCCACAAACAGTTCGATACAATCAACACGAGCTGAAGGAATCAATTCCATAAGAAAATACTAAGTTCTTAATTAAAAGTCAAAAAGTCAACTCAAAAGTCAACCCCCGGGCTCACATCTCGAAATTCAATAAAAGTCAAGAATTCGCCATTTCAAGCCTAATTCAACTGCGGACCTCCAAATCACTATATGGACACACTCCTAAGTTCAAAATCACCCAACAGAGCTAACAAAACCATCAAAACTCTATTCCGGAGTTGTTTGCACATAAGTCAATATCTGGTTAACCTTTTCAACTTAAGCTTCCAACCTTGAGATTAAGTGTCTCAACTACTTCTGAAACATCTCCAGAACCGAACCAACTACCCCACCTAACCGGGTGAACCCGGCCAAGCGGACCTGGATTGCCTTTCCTACCCAACGCGTTTCCCCCGTGTATACGATGCACTATATTCCATATGAAATAACAACTTAGGATTTAAGCGTGGATTTACAAACTTAAGTTCGTTTCTCTTTTAGCATTTCAACAATTGATTCCCAAAACATACACAATACATACATAACTTTCCAATACGGACCACAATTCTGAATACGTACAGTTACTACCCAAAATACATATATACACCCACATCATGTCTACGGAGCCTCTACGAATACTAGGAGTTTATACAATACTTGCCGGCAAAAAGGCCCCGGCTATACCTTACAATACATAACAGACTCAAAAGAGATGGCATGAATTACAAACGACCCCGGGAGGGAGTGGGGCTCACCAGTACTTACTGAAAGAGGAGGAGGAGGCACCACTAACGGTGAGTTGAGCTACCTACTATGGATCCACCTAGATCAATATAAAAGATGTAGCACCCCCGGCAAAAGGGACGTTAGTACTGTGGAATAGTACTAGTAAGAATGAGCAAACTTTACTCAAAGTAAAATCAGGAGATGCACAAATAGAAAGCAGTTAAAAGAACCAACACATAGTGCACAGTGATACAGAAAACAAGTACAATTGAGGGCCTCACAGATTCTCGTTTCATCACAATCACACTTCCTTTTACACTCTACCCTTGTTACCTCTCCACCCTTATTACCACNCCCCCCCCCGGCCTAAGAAATGATTGTTGCAGTTGGAACTGAGACCGTTTGAGCTAGGCCAGTGATAACAGTCAATATCTGGGCCAGAGCCTCTTGAAGACATGGAATCACAATAGGCATAGCTAGTTTTTGAGCTGGTCCCACCGGCTCAACCACATCTAGAACCTGCTCCTGACCTAGGGCAAGTGGTGGATCTGCAGGTGCTGCTCTTGACGTTATATGAACTGCACCTCTGCCCTTACCGCGATACCGGCCTCTCGCGGTCCTAGTCGGTTGTACTGGTGGTTGTTTGTCCAATCCGGTATCACGTGTCCTCACCATCTGTGAGAGAATAGAATAACAGAAGTTTAGTTCCTGGAATCGACAAATCCGTATAACAAGAATACAAAAATGTGAAGTTTTCCTAAGGGTTCGGCAGCCTCTCGAAGATAAGTACATACGTCTCTGTACCGATCCGCAAGACTCTACTAAACCTTCTCATGCCTCGTGAGACCTATGTAACCTAGGCTCTGATACCGACTTGTCACGACCCAAAATCCGACATGTCATGATGGAACCTATAATTGTACTAGGCAAGGAAATGTCTCACACATACCAACACTTTTAAATCCCAAATATATGGAAATAGGTTTAAATAAGCAAGAAATTCGGTAAATGAGCATCTACATAACAACACGGTCTAACCAATGGAATATTGTCTAGGAAAGTAGATAGCATAAACAAGACTAAAAGATAAAGGAGGAGAGTCAAGGTCTTCGGACACCAATGCAGCTACCTCGATGATCTCCGAACTGATAAAACGCCAGGAACCAGCAACCACAGTACCCGGAAACACCTGGATCTATACACGAAGTGCAGTGTAGCGTGAGTATAACCAACTCAATAAGTAACAAGTCTAACATGTGGTCTAAAAGTAGTGATGAGCTAAAACAATACAGTAAAGATAAAGAGTTCAACAATACAGAAAGTAGGCATGCTTCTAGGTTCAACAGTTAAGTTTAGCACAGCTAAAATATACTAAGTATGACTAATAAGAAGAGTATGACGTCTCTATAGCTATATGCCTATGTGAATACTGTATGTAATGAAACATAGTGAAATCCCAAGTACTCACACTCTCAGAGCACTCAATCTGCATGTCTCAGTTCTCGCTCGTCACGCTCAGTCACTTAGCATTATATGCTACCTGCTGCGGCATGCAGCCCGATCCACATATATCCATAAGGTATTTTGTAGCATGTAACCTGATCCACACATATATATAGCCACAAGGCTTGTTGTGACGTGCAACCCGATCCACATATATATAGTCATAAGGCTTGTTCCGGCGTGCAACCCAATCCACATATATATAGCCATAAGGCTTGTTGCGATGTGCAACTTGATCCACATATATATAGCCATAAGGCTTGTTGTGGAGTGCATCCCAATCCACACACACACACACACACACACACACACACACACACATATATATATATATATATATATATATATATATATGTGTGTGTGTGTGTGTGTGTGTGTGTGTGTGTGTGTGTGTTGGGATGCACTCCACAACAAGCCTTATGGCTATATATATGTGGATCAAGTTGCACATCGCAACAAGCCTTATGGCTATATATATGTGGATTGGGTTGCACGCCGGAACAAGCCTTATGACTATATATATGTGGATCGGGTTGCACGTCACAACAAGCCTTGTGGCTATATATATGTGTGGATCAGGTTACATGCTACAAAATACCTTATGGATATATGTGGATCGGGCTGCATGCCGCAGCAGGTAGCATATAATGCTAAGTGACTGAGCGTGACGAGCGAGAACTGAGACATGCAGATTGAGTGCTCTGAGAGTGTGAGTACTTGGGATTTCACTATGTTTCATTACATACAGTATTCACATAGGCATATAGCTATAGAGACGTCATACTCTTCTTATTAGTCATACTTAGTATATTTTAGCTGTGCTAAACTTAACTGTTGAACCTAGAAGCATGCCTACTTTCTGTATTGTTGAACTCTTTATCTTTACTGTATTGTTTTAGCTCATCACTACTTTTAGACCACATGTTAGACTTGTTACTTATTGAGTTGGTTATACTCACGCTACACTGCACTTCGTGTATAGATCCAGGTGTTTCCGGGTACTGTGGTTGCTGGTTCCTGGCGTTTTATCAGTTCGGAGATCATCGAGGTAGCTGCATTGGTGTCCGAAGACCTTGACCCTCCTCCTTTATCTTTTAGTCTTGTTTATGCTATCTACTTTCCTAGACAATATTCCATTGGTTAGACCGTGTTGTTATGTAGATGCTCATTTACCGAATTTCTTGCTTATTTAAACCTATTTCCATATATTTGGGATTTAAAAGTGTTGGTATGTGTGAGACATTTCCTTGCCTAGTACAATTATAGGTTCCATCATGACATGTCGGATTTTGGGTCGTGACAAGTCGGTATCAGAGCCTAGGTTACATAGGTCTCACGAGGCATGAGAAGGTTTAGTAGAGTCTTGCGGATCGGTACAGAGACGTATGTACTTATCTTCGAGAGGCTGCCGAACCCTTAGGAAAACTTCACATTTTTGTATTCTTGTTATACGGATTTGTCGATTCCAGGAACTAAACTTCTGTTATTCTATTCTCTCACAGATGGTGAGGACACGTGATACCGGATTGGACAAACAACCACCAGTACAACCGACTAGGACCGCGAGAGGCCGGTATCGCGGTAAGGGCAGAGGTGCAGTTCATATAACGTCAAGAGCAGCACCTGCAGATCCACCACTTGCCCTAGGTCAGGAGCAGGTTCTAGATGTGGTTGAGCCGGTGGGACCAGCTCAAAAACTAGCTATGCCTATTGTGATTCCATGTCTTCAAGAGGCTCNATATTCCATATGAAATAACAACTTAGGATTTAAGCGTGGATTTACAAACTTAAGTTCGTTTCTCTTTTAGCATTTCAACAATTGATTCCCAAAACATACACAATACATACATAACTTTCCAATACGGACCACAATTCTGAATACGTACAGTTACTACCCAAAATACATATATACACCCACATCATGTCTACGGAGCCTCTACGAATACTAGGAGTTTATACAATACTTGCCGGCAAAAAGGCCCCGGCTATACCTTACAATACATAACAGACTCAAAAGAGATGGCATGAATTACAAACGACCCCGGGAGGGAGTGGGGCTCACCAGTACTTACTGAAAGAGGAGGAGGAGGCACCACTAACGGTGAGTTGAGCTACCTACTATGGATCCACCTAGATCAATATAAAAGATGTAGCACCCCCGGCAAAAGGGACGTTAGTACTGTGGAATAGTACTAGTAAGAATGAGCAAACTTTACTCAAAGTAAAATCAGGAGATGCACAAATAGAAAGCAGTTAAAAGAACCAACACATAGTGCACAGTGATACAGAAAACAAGTACAATTGAGGGCCTCACAGATTCTCGTTTCATCACAATCACACTTCCTTTTACACTCTACCCTTGTTACCTCTCCACCCTTATTACCACGTGTTGTGACGTGAAACCCGATCCCACCTTACATTTCTGTTGTGGCATGCAACCTGATCCCACCGTACAGTTTACACTCCACCCTTGTTACCTCTCCACCCTTATTACTTCTTGTTGCGGCGTGCAACCTGATCCCACTGGACCATCACATTTCATGGCAAAAAATAACATACCACAATTCAACCACAGGGTTTCATATCATCAAGAGTACAATTTCATAACACCCAACCAATCATGTGTTCACAATAGTCTTTATCATCCATTAATTCAACCACAAAGATGCTCATAAACAAGAATGTAAACTCATTACAACCAACAATCCATATGAAGTTAAGCCACAGTAAAACTTGTCAACAATGAGTCATATACGATATTTCCATGGCCATTTATTTCAATTAGATCAATTCACAATTCCCCTTAATCACTTGTTACATAGCCCTTATCACTTAGATACATTTACACATTTGAGTTTGTTATCATTCTTTCATACCAACATACTCAAGCATTTAATGAACCTTGCACATGTTAGAGTAATCACATAGAAGTCACCTTTCACAATTTCAATTATCACGACAATCGACTAAGACAAATCAGAGAATGCAATCTCACACCTCAACAAAACCGGGCAATCAATTCACATATACTCAGCAAGAAACTCATACCGAATGTTGGACACCAACAAGGTGACTCTACGAAGATTAAAGTTAGCCATACATACCTCGAGTCGTCCCCTTTTTAATTTCTATCACAATTCACCGGACCGTCTAGCACCATCAATCTATTCCACAATGTGACATATTTTACTTAGAATTAGGAATCTTGTACCCATTTAGGCATTTTATCAACTACTATTTGGTCCTTTAGATTAGCTAACCCCTTTTTAGTGAAAGATTGCCCTAGCTTACTTCTCTTTGCTAGATTATGGAAGATTATTCACATGCATGCAAGGTCTCCCCTTTTATTTTCAAGAACCAACCTATGTGTGTTTTATTCTTACACAAAATCTGATAAATTGGGGAAATAGGGTGAAGACTTACCTCTTTGAGTGAAGAAGATGACAATAACTCAATAATTTCCGGGCTTGAGGGATTTTGGAAAACCAAATTGGATGATGTTGAAAACTTCTCTCTCAAGAACTCTCTTCTTCTCTTTCTATTTTTGGTCAGAAAATCGTTAAAAATGAAGGGAAGGGATCTTTTATAAAACAGGGGGTCGGGTTTTAAATTTAGAAAATAGGAGCCCCGACACAGAGATGCAGTCATCGCATTCCTGCTATGCGGTCCGCATTCCTGTCGCATAAATGGCCCTCCAAATGGGCCAAAAGGAGACTGGATTGCCCAGATATGCGACCACTATGCGGTCCGCATACCTATTATGCGATCGCATAGTGCGTCGCATAACCTCCCTCGCAAAAACCATGGGGCAATAATGCGACAACTATGCGGCCCGCATTCATGAAATGCGATCGCATTCTAGACTGCATAGTTGTCCTCAAAATAGACAGGAAACTGTCCAGGTATGCGACCACTATGCGGTCCGCATACCTGTTATACGATTGCATAGTGCGTCGCATAACGCGCAACTTCTGAGAAATTTAATCTTTCAAGTTCTGGGATACTTTTTACTCGAAATAGGACCGTTTTAAAAATTTCTACAGTTATAACAGCACAGAGACCTATTCGGGCATCATTTTAGACATAGAAATTTTACGGGTCTTTACATCCTCCCCCACTTAAAATCATTCGTCCTCGAATGAGGATCAGTAAATCATTTGGTGTTGAAAACACAATATGCCAACCCCCAATGTTTACTAACTCCGCTATTTTCTGAAAATTTCGCCAGAGTTTCCTCTGTAAATAGGCCTATCTACCTGTCATAAAGCCCCCCGAAACACATGTTCCTAACCAATTCAACACATAACTAGTTATTTCATGGCCTTGAACATAATTTGGTCACCTCGACAAGTCCCATATAATTCAATTACTTCAACATGCCATATACACTTCAATTAACCCTTACCAACCTACACTTCAATTAATCATTAACAATCTACATTTCAATTAATCATTTAACCATCGCATGAGTTTCACATAATTCCATTCACTCCAAGGGGTTGCACATTACTCAAATAGTCACAACATACACAATTTTGGCACAACTTGAGAAGTTACAATAGTAGAGGAATTAGGGGAAAATGGGGTGCTTTTGCACAAAACTGAACATTATATAATTGCCTAGAGATGATAATTCGCACGATCACTACTAGACTTATTCAAAAAAATGGAGATATTTTTCTTTCATTTCATTTTCCGCTTCCCACTTGGCTTCCTCAACTTGCTGACTTCGCCACAACACTTTAACTGAAGCAATTTCTTTGTTCCTTAATCTACGGACTTTCCTATCAAGAATAGCAACCGGAACCTCTTCATATGATAATTTTTCATCAACCTCAATAGTCTCAACTGGTACGATAGCTGATGGATTTCCAACAACTTTCTTCAACATAGACACATGGAACACCGGGTGCACTAATGACATTTCAGGGGGCAATTCCAGCCTATAAGCCACCTGTCCTATCCTTTGAGCAATCTGATATGGCCCGACATACCTAGGGCTCAATTTTCCTTTCTTCCCAAACCGCATTACTCCCTTCATGGGAGACACCTTCAAGAATACCCAATCATCTACTTGGAACTCCAAATCTCTTCGAAGAACGTCCGCATAGGATTTCTGACGACTCTGAGCAGTTTTCATCCTCTCCTGAATGACTCTAACTATTCCCATAGCTTGGTGCACAAGATCCAGTCCTAGCAGTTTTGCCTCACCAACCTCAAACCATCCGATCGGATATCTACATCTCCTTCCGTACAACGCCTCAAATGGGGCCATCTGAATACTAGCATGGAAACTGTTATTATAAGAAAATTCTATAAGCGGCAAGTGTTCATCCCAGATAATCTTGAAATATAATACACAAGCCCGCAACATATATTCAAGCGTCTGAATAGTCGGCTCTGCCTGCCCATCAGTTTGTGGATGGAATGTTGTACTGAGATTTACCTAAGTACCCAAATCTTGCTGAAATTTCTTCCAAAAGTTAGCTATGAACTGAACCCCTCGATCCGAGATAATAGAAACCGGAGCGCCAAGGAGCCTGACTATTTCCTTGATATATAACTGAGCGTACTATTCTGAAATATCGGTGGACTTCACTGGCAAGAAATGCGCCGACTTCGTGAGTCGATCCACTATTACCCAAATCGAGTCGAACCTACATGGAGTGAGAGGTAACCCCACCACAAAGTCCATATTGATCATCTCCCATTTCCACAATGGTATTTTCATTAGATGCGTCAATCCACCGGGCCTCTGATGCTCGGCCTTCACTTGCTGACAAGTCGGACACCTAGCCACAAAGTCCGCCACACCCTTCTTCATACCATTCCACCAATAAATCTCTTTGAGATCATGATACATCTTCGTAGAACCTGGGTGTACAGAATACCTGGAATTGTGAGCCTCTGCCATCACCCTTTCCCGAAGATCATCCACATCTGGAACACATAGCCTTTCTTGACACCACAGGACACCGTCATTATTGTTGAGTGAGAATGTTGAAGTCTTGTGATTCAAAATCGCTTCCCTCAATTGTGCCAAAGCCGGATCCCTGAATTGCTTTCCCTTGACTTCTGCTACAAGCGAAGATTCTGCTCTATTACGCACCACGACATCCCCTTCGCCTGAGGTCGAAAGACAGACCCCCAGACTAGCCAGCTGATAAACTTCCCGAACCAAAAGCCTTTGACCGGCTTCCAAATGTGCTAAGCTGCCCATGGATTTCTGACTACGAGCGTCGGCTACCACGTTCGCCTTCCCTGGATGGTACAAAATATTCATATCATAGTCCTTGAGCAATTCTAACCACCCCCGCTACCTTAAGTTCAACTCCTTCTGCTTAAATAAATACTGAAGACTCTTGTGGTCTGTCAACACGTCCACATGGACCCCATAAAGATAATGCCGCCAGATTTTCAATGCAAACACAACCCCTGCGAGCTCTAAATCATGTGTCGGATAATTCTTCTCGTGATTCTTGAGCTGCCTTGAAGCATACGCTATAACTTTACCACATTGCATCAACACACACCCCAAACCAACCCTTGAAGCATCACAATAAACTACAAATCCCTCCGAACCTTCTAGCAAGATCAACATTGGTGCCAAAGTCAATCTCGACTTTAATTCCTGAAAACTCTTTTCACATGCATGGGACCACCGAAACTTAACTGCTTTCTGCGTCAGCTTAATCAATGGGTAGGTGAGAGTAGAGAATCCCTCCACGAACCTCCGATAATACCCAGCTAGACCCAAGAAACATTGAATCTCTACCGGGGTCGTTGGCCTAGGCCAATCCTTCACCGCTGCAATCTTTTGGGGATCAACCTGAATCCCCTCCCTGGAAACAACATGGCCCAAAAAGGTGACTGATTCTAGCCAAAACTCACATTTTGAAAACTTTGCATACAATTGGTGTTGAAGAAGAGTCTCCAGAACTGCCCTAAGGTGATTAACATGATCTTCCTGACTTCACGAATAAACAAGGCTATCGTCAATGAAGACAATCAGAAAGGAGTCAACAAACCGTTTGAAAACCCGATTCATAAGATCCATAAAAGCTGTTGGGGCGTTGGTTAGCCCAAAAGACATTACCAAGAATTCGAAGTGTCCATAACGATTCCTGAAGACGGCCTTAGGAATATCTTGCTCTCTGATCTTTAACTAGTGATACCCCGATCGTAAATCAATCTTTGAGAAGAACCTAGCACCTTGCAATTGATTGAATAAATCATCTATCCGAGGCATTGGGTATTTATTCTTGATGGTGACCTTGTTGAGCTACCGATAATCAATACACATCCGAAGCGATCCATCATTCTTTCTGACAAACAGAACCGGTGCGCCCTAAGGAGACACACTAGGCCAGTAATCTCGATGGAGATTAGGATGAGCTTTGATGAATAAAAGAAGAATTGGTAGAACCTAATGAAACCCTTTTCTAATAGGTCCTTCAATTGCCCTTTTAACTCTCTCAATTCTGTTGGCGCCATTCGGTAGGGTGGAATAGATATTGGTTGTGTATCTGGAAATACATCAATACCGAAATCAATCTCTCTATTAGGTGGAATCCCAGGAAGCTCATCCGGAAAAACCTCAAGAAACTCATTCACAACAGGCACGGATTCGGGAGCAGGCACCTCTGAAGTGGTGTCCGTAACCCGGACCAAGTGGTAGATACACCCATTCCTGATCACCTTCGAGGCCTTAAGGTAGGAAATAAACCTGCCTCTTGGCACAACATCATTCCCCTTCCATTCAATAATTGGTTCCTCAGGAAACTCGAGCCTCATAATTCTGGCTCGGTAGTCGAGGTTATCAAAGCATGAGTAGAGCCAATCCATCCCCATAATAACATCAAAATCTACCATTCCTAGCTCAATAAGATCGCTCGTGGTATCCCGACCACACACCGTGACAACACAATTCCTATAGACTCGCACGGCCGTAATAGAACCAGAGTCGACACAGAGAACGGTTCGTGAAGTTTTTCGGATTTTATCCCAAAACTTGAAGCAATAAATGGAGTAACATATGACAAGGAAAACCCGGGATCAATAAGAGCATAAACATCATGAGACTGAACAGTCAGAATACCTGTGACAACATCTGGAGAAACCTCGGCGCTCTGGCGACCACTCAAAGCATAAAACTGGTTGGGTCCCCCTTGACCCCACGCTCTACCCCTAGCTGCTCTGCGCCCTACTGGTGCTGGAGGGCGTGCTGGGGACATAGCGGCTGATGAACTGGAGGGCTGAGCAGCACCCCTACCTGTGCCCTGACTGGGCGCACGACAATCTCTCTAAACATGGACCCTCACTCTGCATCTATAGCATATCAGAATATGCAACTAACAAGGCTCAGTATGAAATCTCCCACACTTAGGGCACGGGACCCTCTGTTGCTACTGGAACCTCCCACCTGAACGACCCCACTGATGGAACCTCCTGCTATCTGAATCGGGTCCAAAATGACCTCCCTGCTGATAATTGTGCCCTAATGACAGTGCATTGGCTGAGGACTGAGCATATGATTGAGATGGCCCTAACGATCATCTCCCAAGGGCTAAATTCACACCTCTAACTGAGCTCCCAGTGTTGCCTGCTGACTGGGCCCTACTACTACTCTCTCTCTCCATCCTTATTTTCAATTTTCGAGCCTCTGTAGCCTGGGAGAATCCCACTATTTTCCCATAATTCATATCCGAATGCAAGGCAGCTGTATCAGCTTCATTAACAACCAAGGGACCAAGGCCCTGAACAAACCGTCGAATTCTGGCCTCCATAGTCGGCATCATGTGAACAGCATATTTGGACAAACACACAAACTCCATATGATACTCCCACACACTCATGTTGCCCTACTTAAGGACCTCGAACTCCGCATCACGGGCCTCTATAGTCTCGGCAAGCAAGAAATGATCCATGAAGGCATCAACAAACTCATCCCACTTTGCCGGAGGGCTCCCCTCTCCACGGGAACTCTCCGACATTTCAAACCACGAATATGCCGCTCCCTTCAGACGATAGGAAGCCAACTCAACCCCCTCTGCCTCGGTAGCCCTCATAACTCGGAGGGTCTTGTACATCTCATCAATAAAATCCTTAGGATCAGCCTCTGGGTCGGTGCCTGTGAACTCTGGAGGGGCTAACCGCAGAAACTAGCTGACCCTGGATCCCGAAGAATCCCCTTGCTCGCTAGAGGATGCAGGGGCAGCATGTGATCTTTGGGCCTGGGAGGCCACTATATGGGTCAACATGTGAATAGCTCTCCTGAGGTCCCCATCAGAAATACCGGGACCAGAAGCTGGGACTGAAGAAGGATCAGGAACATCGGTGGGAGGGACTGTATCACCCTCTGCTGGAGCAGGAATAGGAATATCTTGGTCTGGGATGGAAGAGTCAGGCAGATTCAGGGTCGGGGAATCATTCTCACCCGCACCATCAGATAAAGAATTCACGGCCACTCCTAGGGTGTCATTGGCCTCTAGGCCGAGTCGGGCTCTCTTCTTGGGTGCCATTTACTGAAAATTGGAACAATGCACGAGTTAGAGATAGACAACCTCACCTTCCACCACATCGCACGATATAGAGTAGCAATAAAAGGGTACGTTCCTAAATGTCCATGCAGCCCCGTAATTATAGATGTGGTCAACAACACACCGATAAGAAGGCCTTTACTAGACACGGCTCCGAGACATCCTAGGACACTTTTAAAACCTTAGGCTCTGATACCAAGTTTGTCTCGCCCCAAAACTGAGGGACGAGACCAGCACCTAACCGGGTGAACCCGGTCAAGCGGACCTGGATTGCCTTTCCTACCCAGCATGTTTCCCCCGTGTATACGATGCACCATATTCCATATGAAATAACAAATTAGGATTTAAGCGTGGAGTTACAAACTTAAGTTCGTTTCTCTTTAGCATTTCAACAATTGATTCCCAAAACATACACAATACATACATAACTTTCCAATACGGACCACGATTCCGAATACATAGAGTTACTACCCAAAATACATATATAAACCCACATCATGTCTATGGAGCCTCTATGAATACTAGGAGTTTATACAATACTTGTTGGCAACAAGGCCCCGGCTATACCTTACAATACATAACAGACTCAAAAGAGATGGCATGAATTACACACGGCCCCGAGAGGGAGTGGGGCTCACCAGTACTTACTGAAAGAGGAGGAGGGGGCACCACTAACGGTGAGTTGAGCTACCTGCTATGGATCCACCTAGATCAATATAAAAGATGTATCACCCCCGGCAAAAGGGACGTTAGTACTGTGGAATAGTAATAGTAAGAATGAGAAAACTTTACTCAAAGTAAAATCAGGAGATGCACAAATAGAAAGCATTTAAAAGAACCAACACATAGTGCACAGTGATACAGAAAACAAGTACAATTGAGGGCCTCACAGATTCTCATTTCAACACAATCACACTTCCTTTTACACTCCACCCTTGTTACCTCTCCACCCTTATTACTTTTGCGGGTGCAACCCGATCCCACCGTACCATCACATTTCATGGCAAACAATAACAGCTCACAATTCAACCACAGGGTTTCATATCATCAAGAGTACAATTTCATAACACCCAACCAATCATGTGTTCACAATAGTCTTTTCATCCATTAATTCAACCACAAAGATGCTCATAAACAAGAATGTAAATTCATTACAACCAACAATCCATATGAAGTTAAGCCACAATAAACCTTGTCAACAATGAGTCATATACGATATTTCCATGGACATTTAGGTCAATTAGATCAATTCACAATTCCCCTTCATCACTTGTTACATAGCCATTATCACTTAGATATATTTACACATTTGAGTTTGTTATCATTCTTTCATACCAACATACTCAAGCATTTAATGAACCTTGCACATGTTAGATTAATCACATAGAAGTCACCTTTCACAATTTCAGTTATCACGATAATCAACTAAGACAAATCAGAGAATGCAATCTCACACCTCAACAAAACCGGACAATCAATTCACATATGCTAAGCAAGAAACTCATACCGAATGTTGGACACCAACAAGGTGACTCTACGAAGATTAAATCTGGCCATACATACCTCGAGAAGTCCCCTTTTTAATTTCTATCACAATTCACCGGACCGTCTAGTACCGTCAATCTATTCCACAATATGACATTTTTCACTTAGAATTAGGAATCTTGTACCCATTTGGGCATTTTATCAACTACTATTTGGTCCTTTAGATTAACTAACCCCTTTTTAGTGAAATATTTCCCTAGCTTACTTTCCTTTGCTAGATTATGGGAGATTATTCACATGCATGCAAGGTCTCCCCTTTTCTTTTCAAGAAACAACCTATGTGTGTTTTATTCTTACACAAAATCTGAGAAATTGGGGAAATAGGGTGAAGACTTACCTTTTTGAGTGAAGAAGATGACAATAACTCGATAATTTCCGGGCTTGAGGGATTTTGGAAAATCAAATTGGATGATGTCGAAACATTCTCTCTCAAGAACTCTCTTCTTCTCTCTCTTTTTTTGGTCAGAAAATCGTTAAAAATGATGGGAAGGTGTGTTTTATAAAACAGGGGTTTGGGTTTTAAATTTAGAAAATAGGAGCCCCGACACAGAGATGCGGTCAGGAATGCGATCGCATTCCTGCTATGCGGTCTGCATTCTTGTCGCATAAATGGCCCTCCAAATGGGCCAAAAGGGGACCGGGTTGCCCAGGTATGCGATCACTATGCGGTCCGCATATCTGTTATGTGATCGCATAGTGCGTCGCATAACCTCCTTCGCAAAAACCATGGGGCAAGAATGCGACAACTATGAGGCCCGCATTCGTGAAATGCGATCGCATTCTAGGTCGCATAGTTGTCCTCAAAATGGACAGGAAACTGTCCAGGTATGCGACCACTATGCAGTCCGCATACCTGTTATGCGATCGCATAGTGTGTCGCATAACGAGCAATTTCTGGAAAGTTTGATCTTTCAAGTTCTGGGATACCTTTTACTCGAAATAGGACTGTTTTAAGAATTTCTACAGTTATAACAGAACAGGGACCTATTCGGGCATCATTTTAGGCATAGAAATTTTACGGGTCTTTACACATAACAACAATTAAGAAGGGAATGAGCAGTAAATGAGGGAACAGGGCTACAACTCTTAAAACGACCGGTCGGACCGTTAAAACCTCCCCCTCTTAAACAAATGTTCGTCCTCGAACGGGTCTAGAAACATACCTGAAACATACCTGGAGTCTCAAATAGGTGTGGATATCTACTCCGCATCTCCCGCTCGGTATCCCAAGTAGCCTCTTCAAGCGGCTGACCTCACCACTGCACCTTCACTGAAGTTATGTCCTTTGACCTCAACTTTCGAACCTGCCGACCAAAAATGGCCTCTACTTCATAAGGCAAATCACCATCCAACTGAACCGTGTTAAAATCCAAAACATGAGACGGATCGCTGACATACTTCTGGAGCATAGAAACGTGAAATACTGGATGAACACTCGATAGAATAGGCGGCAAGGCAAGCTTGTAAGCCACTTTTCCAATACACTGAAGCACCTCAAACGGCCTAATATACTGAGTGCTCAACTTGTCCTTCTTTCCAAACCTCATAACACCCTTCATGAGTGAAACCTTGAGCAGTACCTTCTCAACAACGATGTAGCCAATATCAGGAACCTTCCTATCAGCGTAACTCTTCTTTCTAGATTATGCAGTATGAAGCTGATCCTGAATCAATTAACCTTGTCCAAAGCATCAACTGATCCATAATTTCCCAAGTAGCATCAAACTTCATCAAAGTCCGTGGGAGACCAAGTACAAAATCCATGGTGATATGCTCTCATTTCCACTCCGGAATCTCAAGCCTCTAAAGTAATCCCCCCGGTCTCTGATGCTCATACTTCACTTGCTAACAGTTAAGGCACCGAGCTACAAACCTCACTATATCCTTATTCATCCTCCTCCGCCAATGGTGTTTCCTCAAGTCCTGGTACATCTTCGCAGCACCCGGATGAATGGAATACCACGAAATGTGGGCCTACTCAAGAATAAACTAACGTAGGCCATCAACATTAGGCACACAAATCTGACTCTGCATCCTCAACAACCCATCATCCCCGACAGTAACCTCCTTGGCATCACCGTGTTGAATCGGGTCCTTAAGGATAAGCGAATGGGGATCATCATACTGGCTCTCTCTGATGCGATCATATAAGCAAGACCGAGAAATCACACAAGATAGAACCAACTCGGCTCTAAAACATCTAATCTCACGAACTGATTGGCCAAAGCCTGAACATCAACTGCAAGCACTCTCTCACCAACAGCAATGAATGCAAGGCTACCCATACTCACTGCCTTTCTACTCAAGGCATCGGCTACCACATTGGCCTTCCTAGGATGATACAGAGTAGTGCTCAAAGCAGTCTTGAGCTTCTAAAAGCACTTCTTGCACTCATCTGATCACTTGAAAGTAGCACATTTCTGGGTCAATTTGGCCAAAGGCGATGTAATAGACGAGAAACCCTCCATGAAGCGATGATAATAATCGGCCAAGCCGAGAAATCTCCAAATCCCCATAGCTGAGGACGGCTTGGGCCAACTCTAAACCGTCTCTATCTTCTTCGGATCTACCTTAATCCCCTTACTAGACACCACGTGCCCCAAGAACGCCACCGAACTAAGCCAAAACTCAAACTTGGAGAATTTGGCATAAAGTTTCTGCTCCCTCAGTCGTTTAGTACAATCCTCAAATGCTGGGCATGCTCCTCATGGCTACGAGAGTACACCAGGATATCATCAATGAATACTATGTCAAACGAGTCAAGATAAGGCTGAAACATATTGTTCATCAGATGCATGAATGTTGCTGGGGCATTGGTCATCCCAAAAGATATCACAAGGAACTCATAGCGACCATAATGGGTCCTGAATGTTATCTTTATAATATCCGAGTCCCGAATCTTCAACTAGTGATACCCAGCCCTCAAATCAATCTTAGAGAACACCCTCTCTCCCTGAAGCTGGTCGAATAGGTCATCAATGTGCGACAAAGGATACTTTTTCTTGATTGTAACTTTGTTCAACAACCTATAGTCGATGCACATCTGCATAGTACCATCCTTCTTCTTCACAAACAGGACTAGTGCACCCCAAGGTGACATACTAGGCCTAATAAACCCCTTATCAAGAAGTTCCTGAAGATATTCTTTCAATTCCTTCAACTAAGCTAGGGCCATACGATACGGTAGAATATATATGGGTTGAGTGCTCGGCACCAAGTAAATACCAAAGTCAGTATCCCTGTTGGTCGGCATGTCCGGCAGGTCTGCAGGAAACACATCCGAAAAGTCTCACACCACCGGAACAGAATCAACAATTAGAACCAACATCCCTCAAAAAGGAAAAAATAATACAAGCAACCCTTCCCAACCATCCGTTAGCCCTTCAAATATAAAATCCCTCTACTGGGAACATAATCTAGAGAACCTCTCCACTCGATCCTTGGCAACCCTAGCATTGTCAATGTCACGGTACTAGAGTGACAATCAAGAATAGAATGACATGGAGACAATCCTTCCATACCCAAGATCACGTTGAAATTGACTATACTAAGCAATAAGAGATCAACTCTAGTCTATAATCCCCCAATAGTCACTACACATGACCGATATGCACGGTCCACAACAATAGTATCGGCCACTGGCGTAGATACATGAAAAAATGAAACTAAGGACTCACGGGGCATATCCAAATAATGAGAAAAATATGATGATACATACGAATAAGTGAACCAGGGTCAAAAAATACAGAAGCATCAATACTGAGACAATACATGTGATCGCTATGTCTGAAGCAACGACATCTAGTCTGGCAGGAATAGCATAGAATCGGGCCTGACCACCTGATCGGCCTCCCTCTCTAAGGCGACCCCTAGCTATATGAGCCCCACCCCGAGCTGGCTGGGCGTGTGGTAATATAACTGATGCTAACGTCATAGCCTGGCCCCTCTGCGGAACTGGACCTCCCAAGAGGAGGGGACACTGCCTCCTTATATGACCAAGCTCCCCACACTCGTAGCAACCCTGATCCGACAATGGTGGTGGGGACTGGTTCGGGCACCGAGAACCAGAATATTCGCTAGAAGAACCCAGTGCAGATGAACCCTGAACTGAAGGAGCACGAGATGAACTCTGAGTTGTCAGGGCACTGAGAGATGACTGAACTGGACGGGCACTGTATGACCCATGGCTAGATTATGCACCATGATGAACTGGATGAGTCATCTGAGCGGGCCTATAAGGACGACCCATGTTGTGGTGTAACTGCGCCCCAAAAGGAACACCACTAAAACCACCCAAACCACGAGGCCTCTTGGCCTCCATATCCTCACGATCCTGACTACGAACCATATGTATCCTTCGAGCAATATCAACCACCTCGTCGAACGTAGCACCTTATACACTCTCCCGAGTCATAAGCAAATGCAACTGATAGGTGAGGCCATCAATGAACCTCATAATCCTCTCCCTTTCAGTGGAAACTATCCAAACTGCGTGATGAGCCAACTCTCAAAACATCATCTCATACTGGGTCACATACATGTCATCCTGACGTAGCTGCTCAAATTGTCTACGTAGCTCCTCCCTACGAGTCTGAAGCCTCCCAAATCTCTTTAGTCTCCTCTGCTCATCATCAGTCATAACGGGACCTATATGAGCCTGAGCAGCTGCAATCGACTGGGATGGTAGTACCCCTGGTATCTGAAGTCCCTGCTTCACCTGCTCTGGAGTACGAGCAATAGGAGTCTGAGTACTATCCCCCCCCCCGGCCTAAGAAGTGGTTGTTGCAGTTGGAACTGAGACCTCTTCAGCTAGTCCAGTGCAAACAAACAATATCTGGGCTAGATCCTCCTGAAGACATGGAATCACAATAGGCACAGTTGGTTCCTGAGCTGGTCCCACCGGCTCAACCACATCTAAAACCTGCTCCTGACCTGGGGTAAGTGGTGGATCTGCAAGTGCTGCTCTAGATGTTGTACGAGCTGCACCTTAGCCCCTACCGCGACTCCGACCTCTCGCGGTCCTAGTCGGTTGTACTGGTGGTTGTTCGTCCTATCCGGTAGCACGTGTCCTCACCATCTGTGAAAGAATAGAATAGCAGAAGTTTAGTTCCTGGAATCAACAAATCCGTGCAACAAGAATACAAGAATGTGAAGTTTTCCTAAGGGTTCGGTAGCCTCTCGAAGATAAGTACATACGTCTCTGTACCGATCCGCAAGACTCTACTAAACCTGCTCATGCCTCGTGAGACCTATGTAACCTAGGCTCTAATACCAACTTGTCGCGACCCAAAATCCTACATGTCATGATGGCACCTATAATTGTACTAGGCAAGCCAATGTCTCACACATACGAACATTTTTAAATCCCAAAATATGGAAATAGGTTTAAATAAGTAAGAAATTTTATAAATGAGCATCTACATAACAGCACGGTCTAACCAATGGAACATTGTCTAGGAAAGTAGAATAGCATAAACAAGACTAAAATATAAAGGAGAAGAGTCAAGGTCTTCGGACGCCAATGCAGCTACCTCGATGATCTCCGAACTAATAAAATGCTAGGAACCAGCAACCACCATGCCCGGAAACACCTGGATCTTCACACGAAGTGCAGGGTGTAGCGTGAGTATAACCAACTCAATAAGTAACAAGTCTAACATGTGGTCTAAAAGTAGTGATGAGCTAAAATAATACAATAAAGATAAAGAGGTTAAGAATACAGAAAGTAGGCATGTTTCTAGGTTCAACAGTTAAGTTTAGCACAGCTAAAATATACCAAGTATGACTAATAAGAAGAGTATGATGTCTCTATAGCTATATGCCAATGTGAATACCGTATGTGATGAAACATAGTGAAATCCCAAGTACTCACACCCTCAGAGCACTCAATCTGCTTGTCTCAATTCTCGGTCGTCACGCTCAGTCACTTAGCATTGTATGCTACCTGTTGCGGCGTGCAGCCCGATCCACATATAGCCATAAGGTCTGTTGTAGCGTGTAACCCGATCCACATATATATAGCCATAAGGCTTGTTGCGACGTGCAACCCGATCCACGTTTATATAGTCATAAGGCTTGTTCCGGCGTGCAACCCGATCCACATATATATAGCCATAAGGCTGGTTGCGGTGTGCAACCCAATCGACATATATATAGCCATAAGGCTTGTTGTGTGTGCATACCGATCCACACACACACACACACACACACACACACACACATACACATACATATATATATATATATATAAATATCACTCACAGCACGGCATTCAGGCCCCAACTCAGTCACCAATCTCTCCAGTCTCTCGGGCTCACAACACTCATGCTAAGCAACCCTAATCAATGATACGAGATAGGAAAATATACGATAACAGAGACTGAGATATGATATGTAGTGATGAATTTTACTGAGTACACAACTACAATTAAACAGATAACTCAACAACAAAGAACGACCACTGTGGTCGCAATACTACCAACATATAGCCTAAACATGATTTCTAGCATGAATTTCAGCTCAAGTGCTCTACCACATTGGGTACTGCAAAAATGTTCAAATAGAATAGCTACGCAATTCCTAGGAATCAATTAAATCACAATTTCTACAGTGCACGCCCACATGCCCGTCACCTCAAAATCAATCACATAGTACGTAATTCGGGGTTTCATACCCTCAGAACCAAGCTTAGAAGTGTTACTTACCTCAAGTTGTACAAAACTCTACTCTAACAAGCCCTTTCCTCGCAAAACGGTCTCTGATTGCCTTGAATCTAGCCACAAACAGTTCGATACAATCAACACGAGCTGAAGGAATCAATTCTATAAGAAAATACTAAGTTTAATCAAAAGTCAAAAAGTCAACTCAAAAGTCAACCCCCGGGCCCACATCTCGGAATTCGATAAAAGTCACAAAATCCGAACACCTATTCAAGCACGAGTCCACCCATACCAAACCTCAAATCCGATACCAAAATCTCGATCAAATCCCCAAAATTCGGCCTAAGGACTTTCTTCCATTATCCCCAATTTTTCAACCCAAATCACTAATTAAATGATGAAATCAAAGATATAAATATTGAATTTAACCAAAACTAAGTAAGAATCACTTACTCCAAACTCTCTTGAAAATCTCCCCAAGAATCGCCTCCCACTGAGCTCCCAAAATCAAATTTGTGTTATGAACTCAAACCCTCATTTTTTAGATTTAATATTTTGCCCAGAAGTCCTCAATCGCGGTCGCGGGAACACCTTTGCGATCGCGAAGCACAACTCAACAACCCAGAAATTTAACCATAAACGAACACGGTGAACTACCTCCTCAACATATGTGATTGTGTCCCTCTTTACGTGATCGCAAAGAACATCGCGTGACCTCGGCTGCTGCTTCACTTCCTCTTCGCGAACGCGGCCTAGCCCACGTGTTCGCGATGCACTGACTCCCCCAGCTTACGCGATCGCATAACACAATTGGCGATGGCATAGAAAAAAATACCTCAGCTTCCCCAATTATCCTACGCGATCGTGGACCTTCCCACGCGATCACGTATAAGGAAACCAGACACAGACACTAGAAAACTTCGGCACATCTCTAAGTCAAAGACTAGATCTGTCAACTATCTGAAACTCACCCGAGGCCCCAGCGACCTCGACCAAATATACCAACAAGTCCTAAAATACAATACGAACTTAATCGATCCTTCAAATCACATTAAACAACGCTAAAACCACTAATCGCGCATCAATTCAAGCCTAATGAACTTTTGAAATTCCAACTTCTGCATTCGACGTCGAAACCTATAAAATCAAGTCCGATTGACCTCAAATTTTACACAATAATCACAATGACACAACGGACCTACTCCAACTCCCGGAACCCCAATCCGAGTCCGGTAACCACAAAGTTAACTCTCAGTCAAACTTCTAAATTTCTAAAGTTTCTAATTTTCCAACATTCGCCATTTCAAGCCTAATTCAACTACAGACCTCCAAATCACTATCTGGATACACTCCTAAGTCCAAAATCACCCAACGGAGCTAACACAACCATCAAAACTCTATTCTGGAGTCGTTTTCATATAGGTCAACATACAGTCAACCTTTTTAACTTAAGCTTCCAACCTTGTGACTAAGTGTCCCAACTCCTTCCAAAACATCTACAAACCCGAACCAACTACCCCGGTAAGTCACATAATAACAATTAAGAAGGAAATGAGCAATAAACGGGGAAACGGGGCTACAACTCTCAAAACGACTAGCCAGGTCATTACACTTTACTATTTTTTTCCAAGTTTTAAAACAATGTATTTTATTCAGACCATGTTTCTAGTACTCTAGATGTTCATGTACTCATGACACCAGTTTCTAGATTATGTTTAGACTCGCTATTCAGTATTATTATACTATACTTCAGACTCATATCATTTCCATTGTTAATAAATTGTCATAAATTATTAAAAATCGGTAAATTTTCAGTTCGCATCACTTGCCTAGCAAGTAGCCGTTAGGCGCTATCATGAACCCGAGGTTGGGATTCCGAGTCGTGACAGGAGAGGAGACCTACTCATACTAGTGCCACCTCTTGTAGTTTGACTAGAAGTAGCAGGTGTAGGTGTTGGTGTTTCAATATTACCAGGTGACTCAATGTTATATGTTTTATCATCTATACCATAATCTTCTTGTAGTCGCTCATAATCTATATTTATATTTTCAGGTGAACTTTCAGAAACATGTGTAAAGCTAGTAAAAGAATCAACTCTTATTTTTTTACTCTTACAAGTACCACCCCTACTATTACACACTTCTTTGGCTGCTCTAGATATATCCATTATGAAAATTAAATTTTTTTAAAAAAAACAATAAATTAATAATTCGAAATGATAAAATAAAAATAAACATCAAAGAATAGAAATGATGGAATGAGTGTGGCGACAGTCTAGGATACCGCACTAAATTTGATATTTGAAAATTGAAAATCCACTCACTTCACTTGTAAATTTATAATATCACACTTTAATTGATATTTGATAATACTACACTTCACTTGATAATTATAATTTTATAGCGAATACCTTAAGAAAATTGGCAAAACATGAAATAACACTTAATTGAGAGCAATTCAATAATCGAGAGTGAATTAGAGTAGAAGAAGAGAGAAAATTGTGAGAGAAAATTGTGAGAAAAATTGAAGAAGAGGGAGGCTATTTATAGTTTTTAAAATGTTAAAAATGTAATTTATCAATTATTTCGGGTGGGGGTTATATTTTTTAATCGGGTAGGCCAAAATGGCCATTTTTGCAAAAATGAGCCATTGGCCAACGGTCTTCCCAGATTTTAACCGTTGGTAACAGTTAGATTTTTTTTTAAGAAAAAAAAAGTGTAACAGTTACCGGACTGGAACTCCTAAACGGGCTAGCCGAGTTCTGGGACGTCGGTAATCAAAAAAAGGCCCGACTCCGTCCAGACCAGCCCCCTTACACAAGCCAACCCGTCCCACCCCTTACCAGATCAGTCTAACCCGATTTGACCCGGGTTGTATTGGGTCAAACCGTATTGTCAAATAGGCTAGTCCGGCCTGTTTAACACCTTTAATTCAGACTTCAAATATTGCAGTGCTAGTGACCCAGCACTGCTAGGGTCATTTTCTAATGTATTTGACACAATTAAGCTGCCTTTGACACTTTAAGCTGTCAAATCTTACCCCAATCCTTCGGTGGGATGATTGGGACCTGCAACTGGAAGAAGTGCACTTTTCATTTTGGATTTCTTACCTTTTATTCTGACACTGTTAGGCAAGTTTTCTTTTCAGTAACTTCAGTACCTCACAATTTGTCAACAAATATGATAGTATAAAGGCATTTCCAACATTTACCCTCATTTTGGTCCCCAAAATTGGGATTTTCTCATTTTGGGGACAACTTACTCCAACTATTCTCTCTTTTTTTTTTTCCAAAAGAGAAATTTTTTTTATATTTCTCTCTCTTCTATATTATATTATTATCTTTCATTTCAATTTTATTTTTTAATTTCCATTAAACAAATTCCATCTTTTATTTTTATTATTGGTAATTTCCATTAAACAAATTTCATCTTTTATTTTCATTATTTGTAATTTCCATTAAAATAATTCCTTAAATTTTAAATAATATAATTTGTAAGCAATTATTATAGATTAACTGTCAAATAAAAGTGAATTATTATTTGGTGATCTCAAATACTGCTCGCCAAAAACCTCTACGACAGCTCGGCAAAAACCTCTAATATATCATCGGACTCTGAAGTTCGTGCCCCTGATTCACCATGTGTATCATCTCCTAACTTATCATTTTCAGTAAATTTAAATGAGGATATTGCAGGTGATTCTACACCATCACAACGACTAAGTAGGGTGAAGAAAGCAAAAATAAAGAGAAAAATCGTCGATGGTTATATGAAGATAGTCGAATCATAAAATAATCGAATTGTTGAGGCGATGAATAGTACAACTGAGAGAATAAAAAGAAACAAATGACATTGAAAGATAAAAAATAAGACTAAATGAATTGAAATATGATCGTAAAATTATGTCCATGGATGTGGATTATGTTTTGGATCCAGTTCGTCGTGATTATTTGCAGCAAGAACAATAATGTATAAAAGAAGTCAACAACCACAACAGTCACAACTACAACAATCGTCTGCCTCATTTACTCAGTACTATAATAATTTTGATGTACCTAAACGTATTTCTCGCTACTAAATTATTATGCTAATTAATGTAGTTTCAATTTTAATTTATTGTATTTTCAATTTTACTGTATTTCTAATTTTAATGTATTTTCAATTTTAATGTATTTCTAATATTAATGTATTTTCAATTTTAATGTATTTCAATTTTAGCAACATCAAATATTTTATATTTGCACCTTTCATTTTTTGTGATGGTTATATCTTTTTCATACAATTATAACTCATAATAAAATTAACTACCAATTTTAAATTAAAAAAAAAATAGATGCACGATAATTAATTTTTCAAAATTATACGTCAAAGTTAAGATAAAAAATAATTAGGTAAATATATTATATAAACATAATTAAGTATATATAAAAAGATAAATTAAAAATTAAATAATAAAAATAATAATATTTTAATGGAGAGATGAATAGTGTCTCCAAATTTGGGGAGACACTATTCACTCCCCATTTTAGGGACAAAAATAAGGGAGGATTTGAGCAAAATTTCCCCATTTTTGTCCCCAAAATTGGGGAAATCCCCATTTTGGGGACAAGGTTGGAGTTGCTCTAAAACTTACACATATTCAGTATCTCACGACTAATATCCTTAACTCAGTATTGTAGATTGATCCTCATCCTCATCAGGAAACGTTAGTTGGTCGCTTTGATAGTTCATCACCCATATACTGATTGCATGTTACTAAGTTTGTGCTTACATAATTTATTTGCTCTAAATAATTGCTAAGACAGTAGGGACAAATGTCTACTTGGTCAAACAACTGCTAAACATTAATAACAAGTGGTAAGCAGATACTATATACGTGGGGCATGACTTTATCATTCGAATGATTCAACAAAAGCCTTTTTGTCTTTTCCTATAAACATTGACTACTACAAGTTCATAAATAATTATTTCACCAAAGAGAATGGCAACTATCAAAGATGTGCAATGTCCCATTTGCAAGTCAGAAGGGATCTAGCCTTCTACATAATGTCAAAACGTATACTGCGCGTCATCATCTCATCCACATTCTAGACTTTAGGTTAAACAAGTAGCTGCTGTCCACATATGACATCAGTAATTATTTATTCTTAAATTGTAAGACATGGTCATGCAAGAGCACACTAACCAAATAAAATTGCGAATTACTGATATAATATAGACCAATGACAACCAATGAGAAGAGATAACACAAAAATAACGTCCAAAGTTTGCTCGATCAACGAGTTGCCTCCACCACCAACGAGTAAGGTTGGAGGTTTGAATTATAAGAAGTGAGGAAGCATCGAACAGGGTGACATAAATAATTTCTATATTTTCATTTATGCCAAACAATGTGTAGTACTTCTTTGCCAGCAAACCGAGCATTGAGAGTGGCATGCAAAATCAACCCGAAGTTTTGTCCCCACCAAAACCTGAGTCCAGAAATCCTGTCTTGTTGAGATGACTTATGTCGGCCCAGAGTTTAATAGTCCACTCATCTTTATCAGACAAGTGAAGTATACCGACAGATGTATTCCAGATCTTACTTTTAGACCGCCTATGCGGGGAAGCCCGCCTGTGAAGTGCTCTGATTGCACCCCCATGAGATACCACAACTACTCGTTCTCCTACATGGTAAATACACATTTCATGTGCGGAAAAAAAACATCTTTGTGATGTATCACTCTTTTATCAATCCAATAGTTAAAAGAATACCTCTGTGCTTCTTTGCAATCCTCTGTAAACAAGAAGTGCAGCGTTGATAAAGTTGATCTAAACTTTCTCCTCCTCCCTGCAAATAAGTTATGGGAGATTGAATACATGCAAACCCTTCATAAGACAGACTAGATCATGCAATCTATGTTCCTTCCCCTCTTTTTTCTTTTTTTTACCTTGGGAGTGGGTGCTCGACCCTATGCCCAAGGAATCCAGATTTTAACTTGGTTACACCTCTGGCAGTTAACACTTACATCTGAAGATGGATTTTAGGTTGATTTGCCAATTTAGAGCTCATATTTATTACATGTATATGTGACGAAGCTGATCGAATTGCCAAAAAGAAGAAATAAAGAAAGAAGCAAATTGAAGAAAGCACATTTTTAATATGACTACAAGTTTATTCAAATGAATTAGGATAAAGCTGATCATGGCAGTAATAGTTAAAGGAGAAAAGGAATACTCACTGGAATTACTTGGTCACTCCGGTCAGATAGAAAAGCCTTATAAGCCATCGGTTGGCTTTGGGCTGCTTCGCGGAGAGAAATACCTTGAAGATCTCCTAGATGTCTCTCTCGAAGGTCTGGATCTTTAATGACCTATATTAAGCACAAACCGAGACATAAAAGTAATTATTTTACTCCATGTTTGGTAGTCAGCTTCAACTGAGATTACATACAACTATAAAACCCTCAACCACCCCCCCACCCCCACCCCCCCATATCCATGCATATCAGAGAATCGCATCTGTTCCACATTGCTCATTCACAAGTTTATATTGCCTCCTGAATCTAAGCTTGACCGAATCAGAAGATAGACTCATACCATAAATCTTGAATACCAATTACACAGAGCCCTAACCCCTTCTTGGCCTCTTAAGCATATTTTACCTCATATTATTGCATGTTATTTTCGAGTTAATATCCATAGACCTTCTTGCTAAGAGGCTAAGAGCTATATCATCCAATTCCTTAGCGCATACAGAGAACATCAATGGACAACAACACATAACGGAATCATTGAACTCCTCTGCTCATGCTCATAACAATCACATTAACAAGAAAAACAAGTGAAGCAACAATAGCTTAGTTGCGATGGCTTCATAGAAAAGGTAAAGCTACATACTAAAATTTCAAGAAAGGGTGAAAGTCAAAAGCAGGAGGAATTCCACAACAGAAGTCTCTAAACAGTGGAAACAGAGCAGATACCACAGGTTTATTACTGGGAAAAACAAAGAGTATTCAGGATAAAAATATAGTTCGAAAACAAATGATAAAAGAAAGTGATTTTGAAAGTAAAATAGATATCATGAAACAATTGCTGCAAACTTTCTTCCATATACTAACTAATAAGTTAAAGAACTTGCAGAAGTTTCTCATTTATCGCATTATCCAATTGAGTAACAAGACCAAAAATACACAATCAGACATGATGTGAAATATACGGTGAATTTGTATTTAATTCTCTAATCTCAATTCTGACAATGCAAATTTATAGTGAATTCATACCTCTAGACCCCCACAACTCCTCGCTATTGTCTCTGCTGTCTCATGTGCCCGTTTCAAGTCAGATGAATATATGACAGAGATCCTTGGTTCCCTAGAGAGCCGGGCTGCCACCTTCAAGAAATAAATTCAGGCATTGCACCAAAACCCCGAAAAAGAAATTGAAAAATGAAATGAAATAAAGAAAAGGTTGAAGGTCATATAACTCACTTAAAAGTTTTTAAGCTGGGAAACCGTAACATCCCAAGTCCCAACCCCCAACCCCAATCCCCATCATGAAAACAAAGAGAATAAAAAAGGGAAACAGATTATCTCACTTAACTTCTGTTGAACAGCCAACGTGGTTTGTATCTGAGGACTTGAATCTTTTCATAATCATAATATAAGTTCATTACTCATATTGTTCATAAAATGGTGAGAAAACATACCTATGCCCACTAATGGAGGCAAAAATTGGCAGCAAAAGGATAGACATAGAAAAGGGGAAACAAATTTGGTACTTGAGCCAAGCGAGAAGCCATAACATCTTTCTTCTCTTTCAAATTCATATATCTTACAAAAGATGCAGAAGTGTCTATCTCAAAAAATTATATGAGGGTGTAGTATACACCCAACCAGTTCAAAGCATTTAAGTGAAATAACAAGCAAATACTGTCCTACAGTGACTTACCGCCATAGCTTGCTGCCTCCCGCTGTCGTTTAATTCGACATCTAAATGCCCCTGGTAAATAGATGAAACAAGTACCAGTTATCGCATCCTCTTGTCATGATCCATATATTGTTATAGGATTTACCATAAAAGGCCAAATGTTGACAATTTACAAGAAGTTCAAGTGAATACGATTTGTCCCATAGAATCATACACCAACAGGGAGAGTATTACGTAACATATTGCACCCAATCATCAAGGACTTTCAACCAACCACCTTAGGTGTGGGTTTTTAAAAAAGTTCTATCCGTATTTCCTCTGGTTTTACATTATGCCATTTATGCTTTATGAGGTTCTACTTTATCATCTACAATCGTTAAGAAACATTGCACCATTGACATCTTCCCATTAAAACACCAACACAGTTTATCAAAATTGCAGCTATCTGGCTAAAACATGTGTATCTACCCTACAATGAATGGTTCCCCTGTCACAGCTTTTACTGAATGACCTTCAGTCTTCCACCTTTTTCACACCCTTTCTGAGGCAAGTGGGGCTTATGTGTTTCTGGGCGGTGTTCTGGGCGGAATATTGGACATGGCAAAGTACATATTCTTTACATTGGCAATATATATATATATATATATATATATATATATATATATATATATATATATATATATATATATATATATAGCAAAGTAAGGAATATATTTTTGAAAAAATGGAACCATAGTACAAATTTTTAATTCTTCGATAATACAGAAAGGAAACATTCTACACCTAAAGTGTCAACTGATATAAATAATTAACACAACTACTGTAGGTTTACAATTTTCTGCAGGTCATATAAAGAAACTTGAATGATAAAAATAAGAACACTACACTTAAGTCTAATTAAAAGGTAAATGTACTATTTTTTTAACTTTTATATAAAAAAGCAAGGTGATTGCTGGTATTTTATAGTGGTGAGGTAACATGTCCGAGTTGTTCCTCAAAGGAAGTTAATGCCGTAAAGGTCTTTGAAATGAAATTGAATGATTAGTGTAATCTCAAAATTGAATGAGAGTCTCAATATTTAGAGCTAATTGCTTTATTTATGGGTTTATGTAAAATGAAACTAATATATCCTCTATGTTTAGATCTGATCCTTCATGTATACAATGTACCAATTTCAAATAAACTGGTCATCATTCCCAAGGAACTAGGACCTTTAAGTTATATATGAGTTAGAGGAGAAGAAACGAGGCAGCCCAAAATTAGCGAGAAGAAATTTCAAAAATGTTTAAACAAGAGCACATGGTAGATAATTTCGTTAAAATTTATCACCTCACATATATTTTGCAATATGAAGGATTCCAATCACTGGAATTCAATTGTTTTGCCTAAAAACTAAAATATGACGTGAATATATATATATAAGAAATGAAAAACTCGGTCACATTTATGTAAATAAAAATATACACATTTAGCCCCTTATGTTTATTAATAAGAGCAATTGCATAGTATTTCATTAATCTTTTCCCAACCAATTCTGAGTTGATCAAACAATAGGAGCTCATTCTCAAAAGATACATGTAATCGTCACATGGATGTAAATGAGGATGAAGTCAGTATTTTAACAGTTCTAAAGAACCCCTTGCCACATCCCTGATGCAAATCCTTACCAATCTCTGGTGATGGAAAATGACAATTAAACGTATTAACTATTGTAATTGAGAAATGAGGTACAGAGGTGAAAGACTAGATATGAGCAAAACTATACAAAGAGCCATAGAGGTACAAGTTGATTTTTAGATTACATTTACAAATGATGGACTGCATCAGGGATGCAGCAAGGGGTTCTTTCGAACTGTATACAAAGAGCCATAGAGGTACAGGTTGATTTTTCAGATTACTTTTATACTAACAAAGGACTGCATGTGAAACCTTTTCAATATTTTGAGATGTCTTTTTATTTGCATACATTCACATGTAGTCTGTAAATATTTTCTGGCAAACATAAACTTTGGTAGTCGGAATTCCTCAATTGATTCCAAAATATAGATGATGGACTAAATACGAGCAATAATGACAATAGAGACTAAACATTCTTTTTTTTTAATTTTTGAATAAGGTAACATTAGATTAAGCACTCTATTTTGCTATGACAATTGTAACAAACTAGATGGAATGCTAGCTTGAAAGGAGTTTTCTAGATTAGAAATACTCCAAAATCAAGATACTTCCCCTATCACACTTTATGTAGCAGACTTTTCATTTTAGTATGTTCCAAAAAGACTGACACATTTTTATATTAAGAAACAATTAACTTCAAAGTTCTCATTTCACCTTTAATGAGGTAATTTATAGCTACACATATGCCCGTGGCTTGTTTTAAACCCGTTACCAGTCAAACAAGGCCTTATAAAATGGGAGGGAGGGAATATAACGTTTTGCATGTCACTTTTGTTGTGCATAGATCCCCAAAATTTTAAGAAAATACAATTCCAGATAGAAAAAGTCTAGCAAAGAAAAGACAGCAGAAAGCTAAAACGGGGCAGGAAATGACCTGAATTCTGCCATCGGCATTCCATTCGGTTTCACCATGACGGATTACTATAATTTCAGTCAAATTAGGACTCACATTGTCAGATTTAGCATCTCCGCCACACTCAGGCTGCGGTACAACCCTGCTTAAGACACTTGCAGAATCAATTTCAATCAGAAAAAGCTAGAAGATAAACAAACAACACATGACGATAAATATATATAAATATTTTTTTTTAAAATCTTTAAATTTCCTCTATACATATATATATTACGAAAGTAGGAGCACGCGCATCAATTGCTTATTTGTATTTTGAGCACGAGACACTAGGTGCAAGTGCATCAACTGCTTATAAACGGACGTACAACAAAGTAGAACAAAAGGAAAGGTAAAGAATGTAATTGCAGACCTAGAAGTAGAATCAGCCATAGGAGTACTGGAAATGTGAGTGAGATGAGGGACCGAATTGAATCTCAAAGCTGGTCTGAGTATATGCTTGGAAATTGCAGCACTTTGTAAATATTTTGAGCAACAAAAATTTACGGGCTTACCGATCTGAGAATGGCGGAGATTGTCAGGTTTTAGTGATCCTCCATTAGGCAATGTGCGTAATGAGGTCATTTCCATCTGGAGAGGATTTGTATTCCTGTTATTCCTGAAAATAGCAAAATTGGATGGGCTTTACTGATTTGGGCCAGCCAAATATCAGTAAATTGCTCCAAAACTTGTGATGGGCTGAAAATTAGTCAATGTTCATTAATGAAGCCAAAATAGCGTGGCTTAGCATATTTACGAGTGGTTATCGAAAAATAACCGATGTTTGCAAATTTATTTAAACGTAGCTACTATTTAAGGCGGAGATAAAATATTGACAAAAACGCCCTAACTATAACACAAAAAATCCCAGCTAATATGTTGGATTATGGAATTCTTGTGTATAAACTTCCAGCATATTATGTTGGAACTCGAACACATTATGAATTCCAGCGCATTATGCTAGAATCTCATATGTAAAAAATTCGAATTCCAATATATTATGCTGGAATTGTTTCGAACTTTTAGTTTTGTTTTTGTTCAAATTTTATTTTTACGTGAAAAAATGATTAAATTTCGATTACTTTTGAAACTATAGCTAATTTTCAATTAGCAAATATAAATCAGGTTATTACTAATTTTTTTCCAATGATGGATGAATTTAGTGTTCTTTTATTTGATTTTTTGTTTTATATAATATTAGCTTTGCTTTTGTTTTTCGGGGAATCATTTTTGGGTCCGTATGTTTAAGTATCACTAAAATCATTCTTTTTATATTTATAACATTATAAAAGTATCACACATAATGCCTAGCAACCTTTTCTTTGGTCTAATTCAACAGTTTACAAATTAAATCTATCTATCTATACTATATTTAAAGTACGAAGATCTTTGGTGAAATATCGTTCGTCATTTATGCTTTTTAAAAATAGACTTCACATTAGACAAAATCATAATTTAATTAGTTTTCTAATACTTAGTACTAGCAGTTACTATTAGTTCTAGAAATTAAAAGGAATAAAATTACATTTAAAACTTCCAGCCTTGTTTGCAAAACATGTTGTCTTTTGTCATGTATATTTAATAAAACTATCTTTTATATTTGTCAAACGTGCATCATACATATATCTCATATCAAATAGTTAAAAAAAATTAAAATTAAATGTACATTGTTAAAATATGCGCATGAGTTATAAAATAATTTTTTTTTTTAAAAAGCGCAAGCTCAAAATAATGAAGGTAAGCCTATATATGTGATTTGCACTACTAAAAATATGTATTTTTCCAAGTGAAGAAATCGATAAACTCTATCAGTAATTTTTTATAGAATCTATCAGTAATTAAAAGTTATCGCATATTAAGCAAGTTATCTAACTAGAGCATTAGACTATAGTGGTGCATCATATTCTATGAGATAGGGAAGCTTAGCTGAACATCACATTTAATGTGCAACTCTTTAATCTTCGACCGGAGATAAGAAGAATGCTCATGGTTGTTGCCGTAAAACTCAATGCAGGAGCAAGATCTTTGTGCTCCTTTTTCTAAGGCCTTACATTGATGTGTAGTTTGGCCTTGGTTTCTTTTGGCTCGGCCTCAGAGATGGTTGTGTTTGTTGTTATTGTGATTGATAACTTTTTATCATGACTCGGAATTTCCACCGTCGAGATTGTGATAGTGTCTAACATTTTACTTACTAGGCAAGCCAACATTAGAGGATTTTTAATGCCAGCTTTAGCCAATTTCAATAACAAGAACAATTAAGTTAAGCAAAAGTTAAAACTGATTTGCGGAATAACATAAAACCCATAATATCTAATACATTCAGGATCTGGATTCACAATTCACGAGCTACTATGATTTACTACAAACAGAGTCTGAAAGGAAATACACTATTCTGAAAGAAAAAAACAGTAAAATAATGGGACTAGGAAGAGACTCCAGGGTCTGCGGACGCCAGCAGATCTACCTTGGGTCTCCTGATAAGCAAGTCCAGCTGCTAACCTCACGATCAGCTAGGGTCGGTACCAAAATTTGCATAAGAAGTGCAGAGTATAATATGAGTACAACCGACCCCATGTACTCGTAAGTGTCGAGTCTAACCTCGACGAAGTAGTGACGAGGCTAAGATAAGACATCCACATAATAAACTTGTACAAATAACATTATATGTACAAGAAAGACAACAATAACAGTCAAAACATGTACTACTAGTAGGGGAAACATGCTAAAGGGGGAAATAAGATATAAGAGCTACAACAGATATGATAACCAGAACAGTCGATATGCCTTTAATCAGTGAAATCAATTAAACACAATAGAAAAAGTTGCACGGCATCACCCTTCGTGCTTTTACTCTCAACCTCACAATGAAACAAAAATATTTCACGGCATCACCCTTCGTACTTTTACTCTTTAATCTCACAATGTAAATCAAAGATACGGCACAACATCACCCTTCGTGCATTAGCTCCCACAACATGGCACGGCATCACCATCCATGCATTAACACTCACAATATGACACGACATCACCCTTCGTGCTTTACCACTCTTCCTTACCACATAACAATGAATAAATATAAAGCAGGGAGATAGAATTCAACAACAACAAGCTTTATCTTAATAATAGTTCCACAATACCAATCTCAACTTTGGATTCAATACTCAAGTATCACCAAAAGCCCGTAAACACAATAAGAACTATCAATTTAGCAAGTCACTAGTCTAAGCATGAATAACGGATCAAAGTAACTAATAAACTACAAGAAATAATGCTCACCCCCATGCTTTAACCCGACAACAACGCATAAGTTCTTGTCACCCCACATATACATTGTACCCAAAATCGAAACATGTAGCAAATAAATAAACAATCATAATCCCTCAAGCCAAGGTTAACCACGACACTTACCTCACTCCAAAAGGTCCACTCAAAGCTCAATCACAGCTTTGACTCTCAAACAAGCCTCTGAACCAATAGAATTTAGCAATTTACCAACAAAACGATTCAAATTAAGTCTTAGGAACTACCCACGATTGCAAAGAATTCAATTTAGGCCATTATTGAAAAGTCAATAAAAGTCAACCCCCAATCCCGCTTGGTCCAATCCCAAAGTTCGGACCAAAATTTGATTATTCATTCACCCCCTGCCCGGTTATGTAATTTATTTTGGAATCCGACCTCAATTTGAGATCTAACTCCTCAATTTAGAAAAATTCCTAATTCTACCTAAAAATCCCAATTTCCACCATGAAACTCAAGTTTTTAGGTTTAAATCTTAGGAAATGTAGTGAAAGATTGAAAGAACTAGTTTAGAATCACTTACCAATGATTTGGGGAAGAAAAATTCCTTGGAAAATCGCCTCTAGGGTTTCTTATTTTGAAAATTTTGAAGAATATGCAAAAATTCCGTCTAAGTCAAGTTTTGATCAGCTGCAGATGTCGCAAATGCGAAAAATCCATCGCAATTGTGAAGTCCATCACATCTTTGCATTCATCGCATTTGCGATGAAAAGTTTGCAAATGTGAACACTGACCCTCCGCAAATGCAACTATTTGATCGTATTTGTGATCACTGCCCCACCTGACACCCTTCGCAAATGCGAAGCCTGTAAGGAATCGAGAATGTTCACAAATGTGAACACTGATCTCGCAGCCAGTTACCAGAAATTGCAGCTGAAAATACTCTGACGTCTCGTGGTACTTTTCTGTACTTTCACATAAACTCTTTGTTGTTCTATTCATTTTTTCTTTCTATAAGTGAAAAGCATTATGTAAGAAATATATTAACGCAAGCCTTAACTGACTGTTGCATAGGATTATTAGTGTAGTTTCAGCTAGTAATCATCCATCTTGTGAAGTGGCTTTGTGTGTCGTTGGTCGTTTTGATTGTATTTACATAATTATGTGTGGTTGACTACCCTCCATCATAGAGAGATGTCTTAAGACTTAGAAACTCAAATAAAAAGATACATCCTCAAGTGAGTTGGTAGAGACTCAGTTTATTATGCTAATACTACTACTGAACTTCTGGACAAATATTAAATCAAAGAGCTAACATTGATTGATCTCCCTCTAGAGTTTCAGAGTTTGAGAAATTATGGCTTTACTTGGCTAACATCTATTACTTGCGTTTATAAATGATGTCTTCCATTTAAACTCACTGAATATTCACTGAAATTTTATTAGTAAATATCTCTGGAAACTATAAAAAAAATTGTAAAGGTACAAGTTACAGTCGAGAATTGAATGGTTAATCATTTTGTGGTTAATAGGCATGTCTGGGGCTAGACCAGTGACCCAAAATGATTGATCGATCATTTTATGGTCATTGATGTTGTGGTAGTTTTGATTGTTTGCTGGCCTTGATGTATGCTTTGTTTTAGGCAAGAATTGGAATTTCTAGAGTATGTCTAACAACAACTAGTTTTTGAATCAAGGAAGGTCAAGAGAATGTGTTTACCAATATTTTTGGCTTTTGCTTAATCTGACCTATGAAAAATAATTTTTTTTTTCAATACGCAATCCTCAATCATCACCGGAGATTGTCATTTTTATTGTACATAGGTTACCCAAAATTATATGCAACTCTCTATATCCAGTAAGATTGTCATTTTTATTGTACATAGGTTACCTAAAATTATATGTTACAATCTATCCAGTTGAGAAAACTTTTAAGCTCTCGTCCAAATAACCTTAAAATGCTAATTATATATATTCCTTTGCCTCTCTATTTGTCCAAAATTGATGTACATATATGTGCATGTACGAGTTATTGTATTTTAAATAGGACTATCATCTAAATGATAGAAATACTAAATGAGTAAAAGGAGATTCATTTTTCACATTATTTATTTTATTATTTCAGGTTAAACAGTATGATGTAAAAGATTTCAGTACGAGGAAGAGTTGCAGAATTATTTGAGGGCTTCTACTCTTTTGTTTTTATGGATATTATATAGAATTGGTGATAATAATGTTGGTTATTTTGTTTGAACAATGTAATTTTTATCTTACACGTCGTTGATACATTAGTAAGAATTAATACTTTCTTTTGTTTTTGTAGATTGAATGAAATATATTATGTTTTTATGAGTTAAATAGCATATTTTATTAGCATTTTTGCAGCTTAATGATAGTTTGGTTTTTTATTTTTTGCTAATTAAAGGGTATTTTAGATTGAGAACTAATATGATTTAGCATCTGTTACGGTTATAGCTACACAATTGCCATTATAGCTTATGACTTTTAGTGATAATTTAGTTCAAACTAGCAATAAAAATGGGCGTTAAAGTGCAAACTAGGCCTCTTATTGAATTAGTTTAGCAACAATTTTAGTTGCCGCTAAATTATTACTGTTAAAGCATGTGACTGCAATATAGTTTGATTTACTGGCCAAAATATTAGACATTAAGGGCAAGTTAAGCCTACTATGGAATGGATTTTGCAGCCATTAAATAATTGACATTAAAGCATTTGACTTTTAGCGGTATAATTAGATATATCGGCCAAAAAGAATTACTGTTGAAGCAGAATCTAAGCCTATTATGAAATGGATTTAGAAGCCATTTAACTGTCGCTAAACTTTAGCCGTTAAAGCCTGCGACTTTTAGTGGCAATAGAACCTAGCTTTACCGGCACTTCATGGAATAGCCGCTAAAGGCTTTAGCGACGCCAGCAACCACGACTAAAAATGAATAGCCGATAAATCATTTAGCGGAAATATCTATTGCCGCTAAAAGTATTTTTTTTATTGCCGCTAAAGAGCTTTTTTGTTGTAGTGATGAGAACCTTGATGTTTTGAACTGCTTGATGCACGAGGGAAAAATCTAGGAATGTGTCTCGGATCACCACAAGTATAACAAGACCTCGACTGGTGTGACTGCTGGCCCTGAAATTGACCATGTCGACCTGAGTAACCACCCTAAAAACTCTAGAGCAGAGGTGCACTAATAGGAGCTGGTAGTGAACTGTAGCCTAGCTGATCAGAATAAGGCATATGAGAGCCACGACCACCTGGAGCACCGTGGGATGCCTAGACTGCTGAATGAAACGGCCTGGGAGGATGGCCTCTACCAAAAGTACCTCTGCCACCAGATGAGGCACCGTTGAACCAACCGGAATGACGAGGTCTCTTGTCAGACCCCTGACCTCCCTGTGCAAGAACCATCTCAACTCTCCTGGCGACATTAGCAGCCGCCTGAAAAGAAATCTCACTCCCAATCTCTTTAGCCATCTGCAACTTGATAAAGCTTAGAAAGTCCCTCACTAAACCTCATCACCTCCTCTCTCTCTCTCTCTCTCTCTCTCTCTCTCTCTCTCTCTCTCTCTTGGTAGGAAGCAGAAGAATAGCATGACGGACCAAATCCACAAAACGATTCTCATACTGAGTAATAGTCATACTGCCCTACTGAAGGCGCTTTGATGACGATAATCCTCTCTCAGTGTGATAGGGAGGAACTTATCTAGGAAGAGCTGAGAGAGCTGGTCCCAAGTAAGATCAGGCGATCCAGCTGGTCTGGTCAACAAATAATCCCTTCACCATTTTTTGGCGGAACCAATCATCTGAAATGCAGCAAAATCGACCACATTGGTCTCCACTATACCCATGATCCGTAGCACCTCATGACAACTGTCAAGATACTCCTGGGATCCTCTAAAGGTGCACCACTGAAGTGAACTGGAAAGAACTCGGTGAACTTGTCCAACCTCCAGAAAGCCTCAGAAGACATAGCTGGGCCATCACCAGCCTGTGCCGCAACAACCTACTGAACTACTCCGACTGCCTGAGCTGCAGGAGTCTGATACTGGGGAGCCATTTTCTCCGGAGTGTGAGTAGCAGGAGTTTGTGCTCCTCTTCCAGCCTGAGATATAGCTAGTGCCATGGGAAATGCGCCAGTCTGGGCCACACTCTCCATAAGGCCCACCAAACGGACCAAAGCATCCTGAAGCACTGGGGTGGCAATGAACCCCTCCGAGACCTTAGCTGGCCTGACAGAAACCGTCTGGGCGGGAACCTCCTCATCCAACTCTACCTGAGGCTTCACTGCTGGTGTTGCTGCTCGAGCTCTAGGCTGAGCCCTGCCCCTGCCTCGGCCTCTGGTACGGCCTCAACCTCAACCCCTTCCCCTCGTAGGAGCAGCCACTTGGGGCTCTGGCTGCTGCTCAGCTGAAGATGGGATACGTGTTCTCACCATCTGCAAGAGAATAAGAGTAGAAGAGTTCAATTAGCATTGAGAGAACAAAATCGCACGACAGAGAAGAATAGAAGTGAAATTTGTTCCTAAACTTCATAGCCTCTGGAAGATAAGTACACACGTCTCCGTACCGATCATCCAGACTCTACTGAGCCTGTTCGTGAATTGTGAGACCTAGGCAACCTAGTGCTCTGATACCAACTTGTCCTGATCCGGAATTCCTACCGTCGGGACCATGATGACCCCTAACATTTCACTTGCTAGGCAAACCACCGTTAGAGGATTCTTAATTCCGACTTTCGACAATTTCAATAACAAGAACAATTAAGCTAAACAGAAGCTAAAACTGATTTGCGAAATAAAATAAAACCCATAATATCTGATACATTCAGGATCTAGAGTCGCAACTCACGAACTACTATGATTTACTACAAACAGAGTCTGAAAGGAAATACATTATTCTGAAAGAAAAGAAATAGTAAGATAATGAGAGTAGGAAGAGACTCCAGGGCCTGCGGATGCCAGCAGATCAACCTTGGGTCTCCTGACAAGCAAGTCCAGCTACTAATCTCACGATCAGTTAGGGCCGGTACCAAAATCTGGACAAGAGGTGTAGAGTGTAGTATGAGTACAACCGACACCATGTACTCATAAGTGTCGAGGTGTAAGTGTCGAGTCTAACCTCGACGAAGTAGTGACATAGCTAAGACAAGACACGCACATAATAAACCTATACAGAAAATAGTGTATGTAAGAGAAAGACAACAATAACAGCTAAAACATGTACTACTAGGAGGAGAAACATGCTAAAGAGAGAAACAAGATATGAGAGCTACAACAGATATGATAACCAGAACAATCGATATGCCTTTAATCAGTGAAATCAATTAAACACAACTGAAGAAGTTGCACGACATCACCCTTCGTGCTTTTACTCTCAACCTCACAAAGAAACAAAGATATTGCACGGCATCACCCTTCTTCTTTTACTCTAAATCTCATAATGTAGATCAACGATACGCCCCGACATCACCCTTCGTGCATTAGCTCTCTCAACATGGAACAACATTACCATCCATGCATTAACACTCACAATATGGCACGACATCACCCCTCGTGCATTAACACTCACAATATGACACGACATCACCCTTCGTGCTTTAATGCTCTCCCTTACCACATAACAATGAATAAATATAAAGCAGGGAGATAGAATTCAATAGCAACAAGCTTTACCTTAACAATGGTTACAAAATACCAATATCAACTTTGGATTCAATATTCAAGTATCACCAAAAGCACGTAAACACAATAAGAACTACCAATTTAGCAAGTCACTAGTCTAAGCATGGATAACAGATCAAAGTAACTAATAAACTACAAGAAATAAGTCTCACTCGCATGCTTTAACCCGACAACAACGCATAAGTACTTGTCACCTCAAAAATACGTTGTTCCCAACATCGAAACATGTAGCAAATAAACAAACAAGTCATAATCCCTCAAGTCAAGGTTAACCACGACACTTACCTCGCTCCAAAAGGTCCACTCAAAGCTCAATCACAGCTTTGCCTCTCAAACAAGCCTCCGAACCAACAAAATCTAGCAATTTACCAACCAAACGATTCAAATTAAGACTTAGGAACTACCCACGATTGCAAAGAATTCAATTTAGGCCATTATTGAAAGAGTCAATAAAAGTCAACCCCCGGTCCCGCTTGGTCCAATCCCGAAGTTCGGACCAAAATCGATTACCCATTCACCCTCGAGCCCGACTATGTAATTTGTTTTGGAACCCGACCTTAATTTGAGGTCTAAATCCCCAAATTACAAAAATCCCTAATTCTACCCAAAACCCCCCAATTTCCACCAAGAAAAATCAAGTTTTTAGGTTGAAATTTTAGGAAATGTAGTGAAACATTGAAAGAAACTAGTTTAGAATCACTTACCAATGATTTGTGAAAGAAAAGTTCCTTGTAAAATCGCCTCTAGGATTTCTTGTTTTGAAAATTTTGAAGAATGAGCAAAAATTCCGTCTAAGTCAAGTTTTGATCAGCTACAGATGTCGCATTTGCGACCTGGGGTTCACAAATAAGTCTCACCCCCATGCTTTAACCCGACAATAATGCATAAGTACGCATCACCTCAAATATACGTTGTACCCAACATCGAAACATGTAGAAAATAAACAAACAAGTCCTAATCCCTCAAGTCAAGGTTAACCACGACACTTACATCGCTCCAAAAGGTCCACTCAAAGCTCAATCACAACTTTGCCTCTCAAACAAGCCTCCGAACCAACAATATCTAGCAATTTACCAACCAAATGATTCAAATTAATCTTTAGGAACTACCCACAATTGTAAAGAATTCAATTTAGGCCATTATTGAAAAAGTCAACAAAAGTCAATCCCTGGGCCCGCTTGGTCCAATCCCAAAGTTGGGACCAAAATCCGATTACCCATTCACCCCTGAGACCGGTTATGTAATTTATTTTGGAATTCGACCTCAATTTGATGTCTAAATCCCCAATTTACAAAAATCCCTAATTCTACCCAAAACCCCCTAATTTCCACCAAGAAAACTCAAGTTTTTAGGTTGAAATTTTAGGAAATGTAGTGAAAGATTGAAAGAAACTAGTTTAGAATCACTTACCAATAATTTGTGGAAGAAAAGTTCCTTGTAAAATCGCCTCTAGGGTTTCTTGTTTTGAAAGTTTTGAAGAATGAGCAAAAATTCCGTCTAAGTCAAGTTTTGATCAGCTACAGCTGTCGCATATGTGACTTGGGGTTCGCAAATAAGTCTCACCCGCATGCTTTAACCCGACAATAATGCATAAGTACGCATCACCTCAAATATACGTTGTACCCAACATCGAAACATGCAGAAAATAAACAAACAAGTCCTAATCCCTTAAGTCAAGGTTAACCACGACACTTACATCGCTCCAAAAGGTCCACTCAAAGCTCAATCACAGCTTTTCCTCTCAAACAAGCCTATGAACCAATGGAATCTAGCAATTTACCAACCAAACGATTCAAATTAAGCCTTAGGAACTACCCATAATTGTAAAGAATTCAATTTAGGCCATTATTGAAAAAGTCAACAAAAGTCAATCCCTGGGCCCGCTTGGTCCAATCCCAAAGTTGAGACCAAAACTCGATTACCCATTCACCCCTGAGCCTGGTTATGTAATTTATTTTGGAATTCGACCTCAATTTGAGGTCTAAATACCCAATTTACAAAAATTCCTAGTTCTACCCAAAAACCCCCAATTTCCACCAAGAAAACTCAAGTTTTTAAGTTGAAATTTTAGGAAATGTAGTGAAAGATTGAAAGAAACTAGTTTAGAATCACTTATCAATGATTTCGAAAAGAAAAATTCCTTGTAAAATCGCCTCTAGAGTTTCTTGTTTTCAAAAGTTTGAAGAATGAGCAAAAATTCCGTATAAGTCAAGTTTTGATCAGCTGCATATGTCGCATTTGTGACCTGGGGTTCGCAAATGCGAAGAATCCATCGCAATTGTGAAGACCATCACATCTCTACATTCATCGCATTTGCGATGAAAAGTTCAAAAATACGACACTGACTCTCCGCAAATGCGACCATTTGATCGCATTTGCGATCACTGCCCCCACCTGACCCCCTTCGCAAATGAGAACTCTGGCCTCCTTGCAGTTGCGACCTCATGATCCAGGTACTCTTCGAAAATGCGAGCCTGTCAGGAATTGGGAGTGTTCGCAAATGCGAATACTGATCTCACAAATGCGAACACTGATCTCGCAAATGCGAACACTAATCTCGCAAATGCGAAATTGCAGACACCAGCTGAGTTCTAAGTCCAAATTCACTTCGTAGCTTATCTAACTCACCGAGCCCTCGGGGCTCTAAACCAATTATGTACACAAGTCTAAAAACATCATACGAACCTGCTCGCGCGATCAAATCGCCTGAATAACACCTAGAACTACGAATTGAACACCAAATCAAATGAAATTTTCAAGAAAACTTTGAAACTTCTATTTTCACAACCGGACGTCCGAATCACGTCAAGCCAACTCTGTTTCTCACCAAATTTGACAGACAAGTCGTAAATATAGTATTAGACCTATACTGGGCTCCGGAACCAAAATATAGACCCGATATCCAAAAGTCAAATATCGGTCAAACATTTCAAATTCATTAAGCCTTAAACTTTCAAATTTCTACAAAATGCAATAACTCGGGATAGGGACTTCCGAATTTGATTCCGGACATACACCTAAGTCCCAAATCGCAATATGGGCCCACCGGGACCGTCAAAATACGAATCCAAATCCATTTGCTCAAAACGTTTATCGAAGTCAACTCAAATAGATTTTAAGGAAATTTTTTATATTTTTCTCAGTTTTTAACATAAAAGCTTTTCGGAAAGATGCCTGGACTGCGCATGCAAATCGAAGAACACTAAAATGTGATATTTAAGGCCTTGGGGATACTGAATTGGATTCTAAAATATAAGATGACCAATCGGGTCATCACACTTTTTGGATTTGTATGACTTAGACTTCATTAATACCATAGCTATAATAATTACTATTATTGTAGTTATTAATACTTTCTTGTCCGAAATTTTCTTTGCTCTACTTTGCAACTGTAAAGAGAACCTCTTGATTGACAACCACTATTACTATTTTTGGTTTTCATAGAATATTCCCGGAAAGGTGCATGTGGATAAAAGTAATATAATACTTATGATGTATATAAAATTTCTCAGAGATATGGGAGGCCCGACGAGTTTTGTGGCATGAAGTCAAACTTTATAAGGGGCCTTACCTTTTTTTTAAAATATTTATTTATTTATTTGAAGTCTATTTTTTAGCGTTCTTAGATACAAATTAATAATTTTCTTATAATCAGTAACTCATAATAAGGTTTAATGGACAATATAGCTAATCCATTTAACCTTAATTGAGATATTTGTTGATCTTAGGTGTGATTTTATCAATTTTAATTTTGAATTTTTTTTTCGCTGAAGCGACGAAAACAAGAGTTATTAACATTATTCCATAAGTAATATATGTATTGAAAAAGAATAAAAAAAATTTATTTGATCGAGGGTATCAATTAAACTGTTATCTTCTAATTGTACTAATTCTAAATATTTTTAATTCTAAAAATAAATCTAAACCATCAATATCGAATTGATTATTATGCTTTAAGGAACATTGAACATTAAGGCAATATTTTTTTAAATTTCTATCATCTAGTGATCTTAATTTTTATCGCTAAATAGAAAACCAAAAATATTTTCATATGCTTCGAATGTTCAAATCTATTTGAAGTGAAAATATAGCCTTGTCTACTATGTATAAAGTAATCAACTCCAAAAGACTCTTCAAAAGATTTTGAGATTTTATTATCAACATTCTTATCAAATTGTTACTTCCTATATATCATAAATTTCTTACGAAATTCGGGTTCAATATTTATTTCAAGTGCAATTTTCTTGGCGGAAATCATAGAAGTTGTAAATCCTTCTTCTCTCTCTCTCTCTCTCTCTCTTTTAATAACTCCACTAGGCATTGTGCCTAAGGCTGATTTCATATATAAAAAATAAAGTACAACAACGGATGGGGACATAGATCTGACCTCCGGAAATGAAAGACCACTTAGTCATCCTACTCTGACAACCAAGTGAGTCCTGAATGCTATGGTAAGTTAGACCTACAGTGATGTGCCAAGTGTATCCAACAATGATAGTCACTTGGGTATACAAAAACAGAGTGAAGTAACCTAGGTCAACTATACAAAAATGTACTAGGGATCCTAAATCTACTAAACAAATGAGTTGGAAGGTGATCGTCTGTATACAACAAATTCTACATCTAACAAAAGAGTAGAAGATCCTATGACGTGGGGCAAAATACATGTGATAGTGGGGGAAAATCTATCTTCAACCTTGCTTTGACATTGAGGTAAAAGAAGATCAGGTTGAAGATAGCTAACAAACAAGTCATAGAACTGGACTGAAATATTGTTGTTGTTTGATCTTTCTGACAGAAAAGAGTAAGCATTGTCCTGCTTCAGTTGCCTAAAGATCCTGTAGGCCTGCAATTGGTGTCTTCCTAATTCTGGTACTAGACATTTGTGGATGCACTAAATAAGTTAGGGGGACTGGCCCCTAGGTGATTCATGTTGCTGAGAAACTGATGAGTAAGAGGCTGACTGGTGGTGGAGTGTCAGCATTGTTGATGTCTTCTGGTGGTGGCTGATGTATGTAATAAGAGGGCATTGGAGTTGAAGTTGCTGGTGAATGTTATTTGTGTGCATCTGAGATGTGATGCTTGTACAACAATGTGTCTAACAGTTGTGTGATTGGACTGTGAATGAGAGTGTGTCATGAGGGACTTGGCTGAATTGATGCAATTTCAACAGAATAAGCATTATAGATGCTAATACCACACACTGAAAGTGCATAAATTGGCTAAGTCTATTGAGGGTACCTGCAAAACTGAGCAAACATGTTGGCAAAGAGGGAGCAGTAGGGCTCTCTATTCTGAGAAGAGGACTCTGTTTCCAGGTTCTTGTGCGTTCTGGATTCAGAGGTGGAACATTGAGTGGATTTGAGTGTGAATGAGGATGGCATGGGATAACTGGGGTATCTTTGGTCCTAGTTGACCACCTACTTGCATGTTCTTCTCTATAGTTGTTAAAGAAAGAAAGTAATTTTTTTCATTTCACAAAACCTATTTTTAAATATATACATAGAATATCAGGTGTGACAAAAAATAGGGCTCCCACAAATGTGAGACCTAAAACAGTTACTTTACTTGCTTTATGGAAAGGCTGCCCCTGCTGAGAGATATTCAGTTAACTAGCTTAATTTTCTAATTAATTATGTCATTTTAAAAGACTACATTTGTTTCATTAAGAATCTTCTTGGCAGTCTTGAATTCAACGTGGCACTATCATAAATTGTCAACACACGTATAAAAATAGGGAAACTACTAACTATGTCCATTTTATAAGTAGCTCATTACAAAAATTGGTCAATTCATAAAATATTGCTAATATTAGCCAAATACTACTAATATTAGCCAATTAGCTATTTGTAGCAAAAAAGGTCAAATTTTTGCTTTCTTTTGAGTGGGTGTTATTGGAATAGATTTGGTACATCTTAAGGAGTTTGAATCTCAATTTTGCGATGATTTGGTAAAGTTTTGAGGTGGTTTGAATTGAATATTCAAAGTAAAAACTGAAAATAAAAAATGATATGTGTATCACACTGTGTCTCATTTGTGTATCACATATGTATCATATTTGTATCAATTGTGTATCACATGTATACCTGTGTGTGAGATACACGTGTGATACATGTTTGATACATGTGTCGCAGAAGAATTTTTTGAACTTGATTTAATTATGAATTTTGATACAAAACCAGTCCAAATCACCTCCAATCTTCCTCAAATTTTGTATATTGATTTAGCTATACGTTTTCAATGAATTTCAATTATACCTATTGAAAAAGTTCCTTTTTTGCTTAGATTTTTGGAATATTGTATATATTTTTTTGTATTTCATCACCTTATTTGCTACCTCATTCATGAAATTTTCTTTCGGTCTTGCATCTAATGTTGCTAATCACACTTAAAAATATGGAAGGAGATTTTTGCATGTGATTCTTTGAGAGAAAGAACCTTATTTATTTGATTTTTTAATTTTTATATGTGCTTGGCTAGTTTTGGTAAGTCTATGACTAATGGCTAGAGGTTGGTAAGTTGAGATTTATTTGAGACATTTGTGTAAGTTTCCCATAAAACTATTCGCACTTGAAGCACAAATCACAAATCCGTGATTCCATAATGCTTCTAGTTTGTTGTTTAAAAATTCATACATATATCTATTTGAAGTTTATTCTTCTATCTATTATATACTAAGTCATTAATATTTTATAGTAACTTTTTAATCAAATTATTGAACATATTTTACCTGTTATTACATAAAAGTAATTTATATCCTCTTCGTCAGTACTACATTCACGTTTTCTCGAAAATCTTATTTTGATATGTATTTAGTAACTAAATAATAGGGACCCGTAAATGCTAATTATAGGGTCATTTGACCATGTTCATATTTTCATACTATCAGCGAGTACTATTAATTTTAAAAATTAAAAGGAATGAAAAATAGAACTTTCAGCCTTATTTGCAAAACATGTTATCTTTTGTTAAGTATATTTAATAGAATTATCTTTTGTATTTGTGAAACGTGCATCACACGTGCATCTTATGCCAAATAAAAAAAATAAGAATATCATTTACATTGTTAAAATATGTGCATGAGTTATAAATTAAAATTTTAAGCAAAAGTTCTTGCTCAAAATAATGAAAGGTAAGCATATTTATGTGACTTACACTATGAAACATGTATGTTTCGAGTGAAGAAATCAACAAGCTCTATCAATAATTTTTGATAAAATCTATCAGTAACTAAAAAAGTGTCACATATTAAGCAAGTTATCTAACTAGAGCATTATACTGTAATTATGCAGTTCATATGTTCTGAGATAGGGAAGCTTAGTTGAACATTACATTTGATGTTCAGCTCTTCAATCCTTGAGCTAAGATAAGGGGGATGTTCATGGTTGTTGTTACACCACCACCGTCCCCTCACCAGAACCGCCGGATATTAGCACCATGCATCTTGACCCCCCTCAATCTCCACCTCCACATCCAAGTACTGCCACTGCCAATCCCCCTCTTATCTCCTTTGCCCAAAAATTACTGACGAACAACCAATTCACCTCATACTCCACTACATGCCACCAAACACACTCACATATTGACTTATCAGATGAATCAATAAATAATCTCAATCAAAACACATTCATACCACTCACGTCAGCGACAAATCACGCCTTTACTCGCCATGGAAATCCTCTGTCATTGTCAAAGTGTTTGGCAGAAAGGTTGGGCATCAAACTCTACGCACCAAACTAACGGCACTATGGAAACCCATAGAGGATCTACAATTAATAGATCTAGGGTGCGACTTCTACTTAATTAAGTTTCAAAAAGAAGAAAATATGTTCAACGCACTCCTCAATGGGCCCTGTTTCGTTCTCAACCATTTCCTATCCATGCGCAAATGGGAACCCAAGTTTATAGCCTCCAACACCCAGCTCATCAATACAACAATTTGGTTACGACTACCAGAACTGCCGATGGAGTTCTACGATCTTGAAATACTTCAACGAGTAGGTCAAAAAATTGGATCCCTACTCAAAGTTGACACATGCACGTCAACAACCACAAGAGGTCGCTATGCAAGAATATGTATAGAAGTTCCGCTAGAAATACCCCTCAAAACACATGTTACATTGGTACTCATAGAGAACAAATACTCTATGAGGGCCTCAATATGCTCTGCATTCTTTGTGGTCGTCTTGGACACACAAAACTATTCTTCCCATCCCCTTCCTCTTCCTCCATGACCACTACCACTCCTACGACACCCACTGATACTCCACCATCTCATAAAGCCCCCACACAATCCCAAAAACAACATCCACACTCTCCAATTAATACAGATTCCGACCATACCAACAATGAATGGCAAACGATCACATTCCCATCAAAGACTCGGACCAAAGGAAAATCACCCTTACCAAACAATGCGCCATCAAACATGAAGCCAAACGCCAGCATGGGATCCACAGGTAAGTTTTCAACCCTAAATCTCCCTCACACGGCTAACCATGCCACAAATAAATCATTAACTAACAAATTACTCCCTAATAGCTTTCCTACTAATCCAAATTTTTTTAATGAAACCACTTTTAGTATCCTAATGGACCCCCACCCAATGGATCAGACGGGCAGTCCAGCAGGCCCAAATGATATGGCCCATGAAATTCCATAGCCTACACCACTCCACTTTCCATGCAATTCCAACCCACACACCCACCAGCCAAACTTGATGAATCATCTTCTAAATTACCCACACATACCACGAATAACTCCCATGTGGCAACACCATCTGACACTCCAGCCACCTCAACTCCATGCAGCTCCAACTCACATCTTTCCATAGGCACTCAAGTAACGGCCTATGTTACGGAAAATACACTCGCCCCTATAAACCAAAATGATTCATATCACCCCGGCCTAATGACCACTCTTCCCACCCAAACTACAACACCAACAACATGCCAAACCCAATACCCAACACAAGAAATCCCCTCTAACCCTTCACGTGACCGTAAAACACACAAAATTATTGCTACTCCTCCATTACCCACAAATCAACCGACCCAATTACCCTCTCATAACCAAGCACAACATGTTATACCATCATTAACCCCTACTCTCCCTATACCTACTAACTACACTTCCCAAACACACATACATTCCCCCATGAACCGATCACACCACAACTTTCTCCACCGGAGAACAATCTCCTTCACAAAAACCTTCTCCAACACCCAATATTCCTCAACACAATCACCATGCAACCACCACACGACCACCCTCCCCAACCCACACCCATTTACATAACTCAATATCCGCCAATACAGACGTATGCTCAGTCTTGGCTCGAGATGAGCCTGCAAGAACATGCACTAACCTTCACCATGGAAAAAGACAACCAGGATGTCATAGTGATGATCCAAAATCCGGTGGACATAGCACATGAGGGAATACGTATAGGGGTGATGCTATATAACCAATTTCTTTAGGCCATGCACCCACCATCAACTTTCAACCACCACCCACAAATGACACCACCATTTCCAACACCACTACCACTGCATGTCCCTCCATCACCACCAGTGAACATCCTCGAGTTACCCTTTTACCCACCCCAACAACCACCTCAAACCTTGTTCCTTGGATCCAACCCCGCACATCCATAGCACCCATCATACCACTACATGCCCAAGCGTTACCCTATAAACCACTCACTCCACCAACGAGTCCAGCCCAACACCCCAGTCCTCCTCCATATGAACTAGACGAAATAGCTCAGTTGGAAGTGGCAACAACCATGGAAGAAATACGAGAAACACTTCCTCTACTATTCTATCTCAATGGGAACAAAACTTACACCCTAAAAGAACAGTACGAAAGAAAAGTGATCATCACTTGTCCACTAGAACTACTAAGTGTCTCACTAAACATCCGTCCAACAAGAAATCCAGAAGTGGGAAAGTTTGCCATTGTGTTAATCCCAGCACTGATGAACAACTCTTCACCAATGGAGAGGGAGACTCCAACCAATCCACTCAATAATCAATCCATGAAGTTTGTTATTTGGAATTGTAGAGGGGCACAATCACCATAGTTCAAACGTAATTTCCATTCCATGCTCAACTATCACAAGCCTGCTTTGGTAGCACTACTGGAAACTCACATGCAAGATTATGAACCCTTTAAGTCTGAGTTTGGATTTTCACACTTGGCTCAATCACCAGCTGAAGGAATTTCTGGAGGGATTGCATTACTGTGGAAGACTGATGAAATCAAGCTCGACTAAGTAGCTGCCACCAGCCAGGAAATTCATTCCATTATCCAGGTACACCCAAACCATAATCCTTGGTTATTATCTATTATTTACGCAAAAAAAATGATATTCATGCACGTACTATTTTATGGGATAACCTCTGCATTTTACATGACTAAATTAGACTACCTTGGTTGATCATAGGTGATTTTAATGAAATCATCAATTGAACAGAAAAATTTGGGGGACTACAAATTAATAATCGAAGGAGTGACCGTTTTACACAAGGTCTTAATTACTATAATTTAATCGACCTAGGTTATACAGGCAGTAAATATACATGGTCCAATAATAGATATTTATCTCATCGTATATTGGAAAGATTAGATAGATGTTTAGCAAAGTATGAGTGGTTAAATAATTTCTCTGAAGCTTCAGTTCATCGTCTACCCTGAACTCACTATGATCATAGTCCCCTACTACTAAATCTTAAAAAACACAAAGCTCCCAATGAAAAAAATTTCCGGTTTGAAACAATGGGGACAACCCACCCCCAATTCCCTTTCATAATTACTCATAATTGGACACTCAACAAGCCTTTACTAACAGCCATCAAAGACTTTACACATCATATCCAAGAATGGAATAGAACTACTTTTGGTAACATTTTTCATAAAAACAAATTCTTCTAGCAAGACTCCAAGGGATCCAACTTTCTCCCAAATACACTACTAGCCATTTCTTACAAAATTTAGAAAATGACTTAATAACTCAATACAATGACCTTCTAAAAATCGAAGGGGATTTTTGGAAATTAAAATCAAGAATAAATTGGCTCCAAGATGGTGATGCCAACACAAAAAATTTTCACCTTACAACTTTAAAACGACGTAGACGTAATCGTATTACTACTCTTAAAGACTCAGTGGAAAACTGGATATTAGACCAAAAAGAAATCAACAATTATGTAGAAGACTACTATCATAACTTATTTACCACTAGTCACACCCATAACACAAATCCTAAATTTAAAGCTAGTCACCTTACCATCAATTTTCATGACTATTCAAAACTAGGCTTACCACTAACAACACCAGAAATCACAAATGCGCTTAAAACATTCCAACCTCTTAAAGCACCTGGACCGGATGGATTACATCCCTACTTTTTCCAAAATTATTGTCCTCAAGTGAATCATTCATTCACTTTCTCTTTTGCAAGGAAGTATTCACCACACAATAAATACCCTCAGACATCAATAAAACTTATCTATGCCTAATCCCTAAAACACAACAACCAACCCTCATCACACAATATTGGCCCATAAGCCTTTGTAACACTCTTTTCAAGTTAATTACGAAAATCATAGTACTCCGTATTAAACCAATCCTCTCTAGTCTCATCATCCCAGAACAATCAGCCTTCTTGCCTAAACGTCAGGCTTCTAATAACGCTCTTATAGTGTAAGAGGTTATGTACCACTTCAAGAAAAAAAGAGGTGCTCAAGCCTCCTTTCTACTTAAACTGGACTTAGAAAAAGCCTTTGAAAAACTAGAATGAGGTTTCATACATGACACACTACATTACTTCAATTTCCCACCTAGGTTGATCAAATTAATCATGTCTTGTATTACTACCTCCTCAATCTCAGTTCTCATCAATGGACAACCATCCCCTTTCTTCTCCCCTTCAAGGGGTATACGTCAAGGGGATCCACTCTCACCCTACATTTTCTCCTCTGTGTGGAAATGCTCTCACGTAAAATACATATTGAAGTGGATTACCAACACTAGAAACCTATAAAACTATCTAGAAAAGGACCACCAATATCTCACCTCTTATTTGGTGACGATATTACTTTAATTTCTAAAAACACCACAAAAAGCATCAATACCATAATAGAGACTCTCAATTTTTTTACTAAAGTCTCGGGCCTAACCATTTACTACACTAAATCAAAAAACAATTTCTCCAAAAATACCTCCACAGTGGATAGAGCAACAATGGTCAATTCATTCCACATGACTGAAGGGTCTGCATTTGGGAAATACCTTGACTACCCCCTTTTTACCAAAGCACCAACAACATCCGACTTCCAATTCCTACTAGATAACTTTAAAAATAGACTAGTAGGCTGGAAAACAAATTGTCTCACTATGGCAGGAAGGACCACCCTAATAAAAACAACTCTAAATTGCCTACCTAATCATTTCATGCAACTCATTAAACTTCCTACAAATATTACATAAAAGTTAGAAAGATATCAATGCAACTTTCTTTGGGGGTTCCACAGCTCAATAACGTAAATTTCATCTTATCAATTGGAACACCATCCAATTACCAAAATCCAGTGGAGGGTTGGACATTCATAATTTTTTGGATAAGAATAATGCCTTACTTGGATCCCTAGCTTGGAGGTTGTTTCAATCCTCTTCCTACCACTGGGCTTCAATCCTAATTTCAAAATACACTAACACTACTTCATCGAATAATATCTCGTCAAACTGGAAAGCCATCAAACAAAAATGGGCTTCATGTCAAATAGGAATACAATGGCATATTGTAAATGGAAACCACATCAAATTTTGGACAGAACCTTAGATAGGTCCAAACTTGATACTCAGGAAATTAATTGAAGTACCACTACCCTACAATGACCAATTAGCTAATTTAGCACCATATATTGAAGGAAACTTAATAAATATTCCTAAAATACCTTTTGAACTACCTACACATTTACATAGCCAAATTAGTAATCAATTTATCCCTACCATCACCAATAATCTTTCACATGATCACATTTTCTGGGGCCTTACCCCCAAAGGATTTTTCACGGTCCAATCTTTGTATAAACACTTACGTGATCAACCAGGAAACAAATCCTTCCACTGGTTATGGAACCTTCAATTACCTTAGAAAATAAAGCATTTCCTTTGGCTTATGAGCCACCATCGCCTACCAACGACAACCTACCGCTACACTATCCACTTAACCCAGAATTCCCTATGCCCAGTCTGCCAGACCACTGACGAAACCATTGCATATCTATTCTTCGAATGTCACCAAGCAGAGTTAGTTTGGCACCAACTAGGCATTCATTACCTTCATATAAAACTTGGAAAGATTTCATGAGAATACCCTGTTAAAACTATCACAATTCATCTTACGCAATGACTCTACCACCACTCAAATAACCCCCTACATTTTAATTCCCTATGCCCTATGGCACATATGGAAAAGTTGAAATCGCACAACCTTTAAAAACACCACCCACTCTCCTAACATTCAACACGTTATAGGTCAAGCAACTGAATTTTTTCACCTAGGCCTAAATCATACCACTACCAATCCCCACTCTACACACATACACGTTAAATGGACTCCTCCTGCCAATGTATTTTACAAATTAAACTCTGACGAAGCCTATAGCATTATTGATAAAAAACAAGGGTTTGGGGGGATAATTAGAGATTCCACAGGCAAATGGCTACTGGGTTATATGGGTACAAGGACAATAGGAAATCACACATATATGGAACTTACTGGCCTACAAGAAGGTTTACAACTGGCTCTCCAACACAAATTCACTCCTCTCGAAGTCAATATGGATTCCACTGAGGTAATTTCTTTACTCCACTGCCTAAATTCTTATTACTCATCCTTAACACATGAATGCATGTACCTACTACATCAACTGGATAGACAATGGGTGATGCATACTTACAAGGAGCAAAATCAAGTAGCAGACATGCTGGCCAAATCTGGAGCCACACTACCTTATAATGCCCCAACCAATGTTTTTGTGCAACCACCTTCTTTTGTAAGGCAAGAGTTACTAGCAGACCAACAGGGCACGCTGCAGAGACGCACTCTACGTACAACCGTGCACTTGGAACTCATTTTTTTTTGTCTAGATAATTTTCCAAACTCTTGTAATGGTAACATAGTGCACAATGATGGCAGTGATCAAACGCTTTTTTGTCCCGCTATACCACCCCTCGACAATGCTCCTTGTAATGCGACTTAATTTATAATACATTCCTCTTTGATTGACCAAGAAAAAACTATGTTTCTGTCCCCTTTTCTTCCAACTGGACCTTGTCATTCATGGTTTGTAGATTGGAACAACATACCATTAATAAATATGCAGCTAAACCATCCACATGATTCTCACAATCATCAAACAGTGATGCCACATCTTGGCACATTGCTGCATTTTCAAGGCCTACCATGAATGTGTTTGGTTTCTTTGGTTCAGCCTTAGAAATGGTTGAGTTTGTTGATGGTGTGCTTGGCAAATCTATGATTGGGTCTGATTTAAATATCATAAACATCATAACTATGTCATCATTACTTTTTTCTCTGCTATTTTTATTTTCTCTAATTTGAACTACAAAGAAGCCTTTTGGTTGACAACCACTTATTCTACCATGGTTTATATAGAATTAATTAAGTGTCTTAATTTTCTAGATTAATTTCTCTTTCTCTCACAGATTTTGAACGAGACAAAGTAATTATCATAGAAAATTAAGACACTTAATAGAATATTTTTACTACCTGGAATTCCATGTGACATTTCCACAATTACCAATACACACACGCAAACCACAAGTATGATGCCATAATACTTGGTTTGTTGTTTCATGTCCATAATTCTCACATGGTTGAACATAATGGTTGAATGTATATGAGTGTGAGTACCAACAAGAGTTGTGGTGGAGTGGTAAGTACTCCTTCATCCTTAACCAGAGGTCTCGGGTTCGAGTCCCTGGATATGGAGTCACCTTTGTTAGGGAGCACTTTAGCCCCCAATATAGGACTTTCCGATGCAAATTCGGATTTAGTCGGGTCCCAATGTAGGTACCTGACACGTATGAGAAAGTAAAAAAAGAATAAGAATATGAATGTGAGTATTTACATGGTTGTAGTAGTAGTAATAATTTATATATCAAATCACTACAACGTGGGAAATTTTGGGGAATCTTATTTCCAAGTGTTTAGTAACAGAAACTACGTACTAAATACTAGTAACAATGTAACGACCCGACCGATTGTTTTGGTCTCTAGCACGTCGTTCAGCAGTTTAACGCCATGAGTAGCTTCACTTCAGGTATTATGATTTGTACGCATGGTCGGAATTGAATTTCGGGAGTTTGGAGTTGAATTGTAAAGAGAATTCTCGTTTCGGAAGCTTTAAGTTGGAAGAATCGACTAAGGTTGGATCCTTGAGTAAACGACCTCGGAATCGAGATTTGAAGGTTCCAGTAGGTTTGTGATGATTTCGGACTGGGCTGTATGTTCGAATCGAGTTTTGGATGACCCGGGAGCGTTTCGGCGTTTATTGTGAAAGTTGGCATTTTGGAATAAATTCATAAATTTGGGTTGAAGTACATTTCAGTGTTATCGATGTCTGTTTGGGATTATGAGTCTGGGAATAACTCTGTATGATGATTCTGGTATTAGGAGAGCGGTCAGAAGTGGATTCGGAGGTCCGTAGGTCATTTTGGAGTCATTTGGCTAAAGTTAGAAACTTGAAGGTTTTTCGAGAAGTTTGACCGGAAGTGGACTTTTGGATATCGGGGTTGGATTCTGATTCCGAAAGTTGGAGTTGGTCCGTAATGTCAAGTGTGACTTGTGTGCAAAATTTGAGGTTAGTTGGACATGATTTGATAGGTTTCGACATCGAATGTTGAAGTTGGAAGTTCAAAAGTTCATTAATCTTGAATTTGAGTGCTATTCACGGTTTTGGCGTTGTTTGATGTGATTTGAGGCCTCGAGCAGGTCCGTATTATGTTTTGGAATTGGTTGGTGTGATTGGACGGGGTCCCGGGGGGCCTCGGGTGGATTCCGGATGGCTAACAGATCAATTTTGGAATTTGAGGATGAATTGAGGTAGCTAATATCTGGTGTAACCACACCTACGAGGTTTTGGCTGCAGGTGTCGAGCCGCAAAAGCAGCCATGGGGTTGAAAATGTGTCTTGGGCGAAGAAGGGCAGTGACCGCAGATGCGGAAGTTTACCCGCAGATGCGGGTGCACATCTACACTGAGGAGACAGCAAAAGCGGACTGTTAGACCTGAGCCTGGGATCACAGAAGCGGAACATGCACCGTAGAAGTGTGGCCGCAGGAGCGGTCTATTCACCGCAAGTGCGAGAAGCGGGCTGGGTAGTGTGTTCTTTTAAAAGCGAGGGTTGGCTCATTTTCACCATTTTTCCTCCATGGGAGCCGATTTGGAGCAACTTGGGAGTGCCATTTTTCACCATCAAGCTTGAGGTAAGTGGGTTATGCTAGCTTTGAGTTAATCACATGATTATTTATGGATCTGAACATGAAAAATTAGTGAAAACTTGGGGTGGTTTTGGTAGAAAACCTAGGAATTTATATTTTGGATTTTGGCCACGAATTTGGGCATGTGTTGGGAATAAATTATATATTTGAGTTCGTGAGGTTATGGGTAAAGCTTATCTTTGAAAAATTTCAGAATCCGGGCACGTGGACTCGAGGGTGATTTTATCAACTTTTCGGTCGGGGTTAGGAATTGTTGTAAATTGGATTATAATGAGTAATTGAGTATATATTAATGGGTTTAAATAATTATTGGGTAGTTTTGGAGCGTTGTGCATTGATTTGAGTCATCGGAAGGGCATGGAATGCCGGTTATGGAACTTCGGAGCGAGTTAAGTCTCCTTTCTAACCTTGTAAGAGGGAATTAACCTCATAGGTGAACTAAGTTATTATGTGCTTCTATTTGTGGGGACTACGTAAGCACGAGGTGACGAGAGTCTGTACGTAGCTACTAGCTATGCCTATGCTAGGGTAGTTTTAGGCTTACATCATGTTTTGTTGATATTGTTGCTAATTTTTGTTATCGTTGTCTTGAGAAGAAACAAGATTAGGGTTGCGTAATAATTGTGTTGAAAGGAATTTAAAATTGAGGAATTTAGGGATTTTAAGGGTTTCCATGAAATTTCGTATTTTTGAAAGAATTGAGAAATATTATAATGACTTAAGAAACTTATGTGTAACCGCGTCGCATGTGCACTTCGCGAGCGGGGAAAACCTCTTTAGAAGCTTCACATTGAATTGTCCTTATTTTGAAAGGAAGCAAGAAAAAGAATTTTGATTTATTAATAAATTATATTTGACCGCGTCGCACGTATGATTCGGGCGAGCGGGATTTTTCCTTCTACTATTCTGATGGGATCGCGTCGTTCGCCTCGGTAGGATTTATGTACCACACTCTCATGGGAGTGGGCCGTTCGCCTCGACAGGTTAATAGATGCATCTATGGTTCGCACCATTCGACCCTGTGGCAGTGCACAATTTACTTTTATGTTGGATCGGGCCGTACACCTCGGCATTTCCTATATATATATTATCCTCATGGAATCGTGCGTAATAGTTGGCTAGAATCCAGGGTATCTGAGGGTTTTTCCCTTATTTGAATTATGACAACCTCTTTGATGAAATCCACTGTATCTATGTATATGCTCCAGTTATGGAGGGAACTTGCTAGTTGAGAGATGAGTAAATTGTAAAGGAGGGAATTGTATCACGTAATTTATACTTGTTTGTTTCATATATTTACTCTATTTCATATTTATTTATTTCTTTACCGTACCTGATATTATTGGACCACTAGTAAGTGTCGGAATCGACCCCTCGTCACTACTTCTTCGAGGTTAGACGGGATACTTACTGGGTACGCGTTGTTTTCGTACTCATGCTACACTTGTTGTACATTTTGATGTACAGGTACATGTATGTATAGTGGCCTGGTGGGCGCAACGGCGTGGTTGATACGGGGATTTAGGTGAGCTGCATCTTAGGAGACGATCCGCAACCAGTAGAGTCTCCTTCAGAGTACTTGTATCTTTCTTTCTGTCCAAATTTGTATTCCGGACAGTTATTGTATCTTATTTTACTTCCCAGTAAATGCTCATGCACTTGTGACACCGGGTTCTGGAATGTATATGGGATCGGTTAGTATTGAAAAGTAGTTGAAGATATTATTACCTACTTGGTAAAGCTCATTATTTATCGCTAAATGTAAGAAACAAAGAAATGGTTTAATATTAAAATGAGAATTTAATTAACTATTTAAATGTTGGCTTGCCTGACAGTGGTGTCCGGCGCTATCATGACCTTTAATGGATTTCGAGTCATGACAAACAACATCATTCTCATTATTTTTGTAGTTTTATAATGACAGTGATCTAGATGGATATATAATTCTCTGAAAGAGACATTAACACTCAATTATAGAGACTAGTCTTAGGCCTCATTTATTTTTTTAAGATTAAGACGTCTGAATCTGAATACATATCTGAATATCAAGATATGTATTAAGATTAAGATATTTGAATCTGAATACATATTTGAATATATATTAAGATGTATATTAAGATATGAAAACTAAATAATTAAGACTGTTTAATTTTTAACATCTGAATGTATAAAATTTATCTTTATTTGAAAATTAATAAAAATAAAATTCAAACGAATTACTAACTAATCTAATATTCTATCAATAAAATATATAGTTTTTAAAATATGATAGTTGGTGGTGGTGATAGTTAATGGGTGAATGCCGACTACAGGCGATGGTTGGTGGTAGTTTTGGTTGATGATGGTGGTTCATGCTAGGAGCTAGTAGTGATTGGTAGTGGTGACGATTATGATTGAGGGTGGTGGTGGTGGGTGGTGATAGTTAATAATGGCGGGTGGTGATAGAAATTGCGATTTAGAACGGTGGTGGGTGGGTGGTGGTAGGTTATAACGATGGGCGGCGCCGACTGTGGTTGTTGATGGTGATGGGGTGGTTAGTTGTGGTAGTTGAGGTGGATGAGTGTTGATTGTGGGTGAGAATGATGGTGGACGGATTGGTGGATATGGTGGGTGGTGATGGTCGATAATGGTGGCTGCTATGATTGGCGATGATGGTGGCGTGGTGATGGTGGTGGTGGTGGCATGGTGATATTGATAATGGTAGGCGGTGGCGGCAGTTAATAATGAATATGTGATAGCATCTTAATGAAATTAAGTCTCTGTCATATATCTTAATCATACAGACCTATTCGGACCCATTAAGTGGTTGTGAAGTAAAAAAAAATAAACACACTTAATGATTAAGATTTGAATAATTAAGATTCAGATATTAAAAATAAACGCACTTAATGTCTGAGATCTGAATGATTAAGGTTCAGACCTCCATTAAGTGCAAACAAATGAGGCCTTAGTGTACATGTGAAGCGCGTGCATCCATTTTAATAAGTAAATTATTTTTATAAAGCCACATAAATATTAAGAGCAAGAACATATACCTTTTGAAGATTTAAAAGCTTTTCTGAATCACTTTTGGAAAGCTATTTTCAAGTTATTGTTTATTTTCAAGTTCATTCTAAAAAATACAACGTGGTTAGTGCAATAACATAAAATTGTTTTTTTCTTTCTGGCAAGCAAAATTCAAATTGGTCTATTTCTTTAATCAATTATAAGAAATACTATATGAATTGTTTTCATCAAATTAAAAGGAATATATTAATATTGCATTTCTGTCAGATTAAAAAAGAATAATGTACCATTGTTAATGCAGAATATAACATCTATATTTTGAACCATAAGTATTAGTTGATTTTTTTTGGTAACTAAAAATTTTCATTTACCAAGTAATATTTACAAAACAGTTTCATTCTCAGTCTGATCTGGACACAAATCCCAGATTCAACTGCACCTCTCGTTACTATGTCTTCTAACTACTATCCTAATTACATATCCATACAGATATTAGGGTAGTAATTAAGTACTAATAATCTCTTCTTCAACCTTTGTATTATGCTGCCTCGACCATGAATTTCTTGGACTAGTTGTTGAGTAATTGCTTCAATGCTTCTCTGCTTCTCTTGGAATATCCTTGAGTTTCTCTCTTGCCATATGCAGTATACTGTACCAGCTAGAGCCATTCTATACACTTCTGCTGTAGAGCTCCTTCCTTTGTAATGACTTGCAGCCCATTCTAACTCTTGTCCCCATTCCATCACCTGCCTCTGTATTCCTTGCTATTGTAGTATTGTTGTCCATATTCTTGCTGAGTACGAACACTTAAAAAACAAATGCTCAATGGTTTCTTCTGCCTTGTTGCATAATATGCGTACTGTATTCTCAACACAGCCCCCATTTGCCTCATCTGCCTCGTGTTAGTAGTCTTCTGTGAGCAGCCATTAGTAGCGTAAACTTCCACTTAGGCAGCCCTGCATTGTTGCATGTAATTATCCTCCATGGAACTTTTGTAAACTCTCCTATAAGCTTCAGATACATTGCCTTGATTGAGAACTTGTCCATCTGCACAAATTCTTCTTCTGTCAGCCCAGCCTCCTCAAATTGCTTCTTTGATTTCAATATCTTTTGGACCACCCATGATGCTTGTTTTGGAGTTCCACCTCCAGTCATGTATCTTTTTGTAATAGAGTACCCATTGTATCCATATTTTATCTTCCTTTTTGCTAAGGTTCCAAATCAGCTTACATATAGATGCTTTATTCTAGATTCCTATGACCAGTATATTCAACCCTCCTGCTACTTTTGGCCAGCATAGTCTGTCCCAAGCCAACAATGCTTTTTTTGTGACTTCAACCCCTCTAGTCAATAGAAATCTCCTGCATATAGTCTCTATTACTTGGATAAGTTTCTTAGGCAACATGAACACTTGTGACCGAAATACTTGTATGGAAAACAATACACTTTTGATTAGTTGAACTCTGCCTGCATAGGATAAGAATCTGACAGTCCATGATTGAATTCTTCCTAACATCTTCTCTATCAATGGTTGGCACTGTACCACTGATAATCTTTTAGTACTTAGGGGAACCCCCAGGTACCTCACAGGTAGTGATCCTTTGCAGAAGCCTAGAGTCTGTAAGATCTCCTGTTCTGTATCCTCACTAACTCCACCAAAGAAAACTGAACTCTTGCTAGTGTTTGCAACTAGACCAGAAGCTTTAGAGAAATCTTGAAATCATTGATAGAGTAGTTGTATAGATATAGTGTCACCTCTACAGAAAAGTAGTAGATCATCAGCAAAGTTGAGTTGTACTATGTTCATTTTAGCACACTTAGGATGATAATTGTAATTTGGATTCATCTTCAATGTCTTCAGTGCTCTTGTCAAGTACTCTATAGCCAATACAAATAGATATGGAGACAATGGTCTCCCTACCTCAATCCCTTCTTTGCATGAAATAGCATTGTATGCTGCCCATTGATAATGATAGAATAAGACACACTTCTCACACACTTCATAATCCAGTGAACAAATCTCCCAGGCATTTGTAGGTTCTCCAGAACTTGCTCCATATAATCTCATTCAATAGAGTCATAATCCTTCTTCATATCAATATTCATCATGCATCTTGGTGACACACCCTTCCTGCCATACCCTTTGACTAATTCATAACTGAGTATGATATTAACATTTATCAGCCTCCCTGGAACAAAGGCAGATTGGTTCCTGTCTACTATATCATCCATTATCCCGTGTAGCCTGTTTGTGATCACCTTTGAGATTATTTTATATAGTACAACGTGATATTGGTCTGTACTCAGTAATGCTAGTTGCAATCCTTCACCTTAGGCACAAGAGTCACTGTTGTGCAGTTAATAGGCTGATAGAGCTCAAAACTTGTGAAGAATTCCATTACTGCCTCTGTAACTTCATCACCAATCACAGACCAAGCCTTCTTATAGAATAGAGCATTGAACCCATCGCAGCCAAGTGCTTTGTTGTCTCCAATTCCAAGCAGTGCATCATATACTTCCTCTTTAGATAAATCTTTCACCAATTGAAGTTGTTGTTGTCTATTCACCAGGGCTCCATCTCCCATCACTACTGGATTGATAGCTGGCACAGTTTCAGCTGATGATCCCAGTAGCTTTTTATAAAACCCAAGTACTTCCTCTTCAATGACTTGTTTGGAGTGTACTACATACCCATTAGCCTTTGTTAGGCTCTTTAGTTTATTCTGGCAACATCTATTCTTCATACTTGCATGGAAGTAAGCTGTGTTATCATCCCCTAATTTCAGCCAATTCACTCTAGACTTCTGTTTCATAATGCTTTCTTCAATCCCAAGCCACTTCTCTAGTTGAGCCATCATATCTTTCTCTACCATAATCACATCTTCATTCTGCCCAGGGTCTCTCATTTGCTCCTGTAGCTCTGTAAGTTGTTGTCTGCATCTTTTTATATTCTCACCTACTTCATTATATTCTGCTGTATTAAGTGCTTTCATTGCTTGTTTCACCCTATTCAATCTGCACCATACATCCTTCATTTCGTTTATCCCATTTCCCTTTTGCCATGCTTCCTTCACTTTTGTAAGAAATTCCTTATGCTCAGCTAAATGATTTAGGAACTTGAAAGGCCTTGACACCCTGTCTTCATTAACTTCAAGCTTGATGCTTAAAGGAGAGTGGTCTAAATATCCTGGATCCATTACTCTCACTTCTAGTTGTGGAAATTGTAGCATCTATACATCATTTACTATAGCTCTATNTACAAGGATACAACAAGTTAATTGCACAACCTAAAACCAATCCAAATCTAGTAGCAACCTGCTACAATTATGGACTACTTAGTACAGTATATACAGTAACAGGAGACGAGGTATCAAAGATACCAGAACTATATAAAGCGTTCCTACAATATAAGCGAATAACTAAAGGAACCTTATTTTACATAAAGTTCTATTCAGCTACAGCAGAGATATTATATGACGAAGTGAAGCCAACAATACAAGCTATCAAAATCGGATTGACCAGAGAAATGATAATCCCCGAAAAAATTGATACTCAAGAAGAAATACATGGTTTCAATATTCTGGCTGAGACTGGTCTGCAACTAGCATACAATAGATTAATAGATGAAGGCACAAGCAAACAGAGGAGCAATGAAGAAGTAGGAGAAGGGGACCAGAACCTATTCATTCCAGTATGATACTTGCTACATGGAACATAAGGGGATTTAACAAGGTCCCTAGACAGAAAGAGTTCAAGAGGTTTATTAAAAGTAATAGAATAAGTATAATAGCATTACTAGAACACAAAATAAAGAAACAGAATGATACACAAGTAATAAGAAGAATCACTCCAGGCTAGAAATGGTTAGCCAACTATGCGTATAGTGATAGAGGAAGAATTTGGGTACTATGGGATTCTAATGAAGTAGAGTGCAGAGAGCTGGGGAAATCTAACCAATACATTCATACTGAAGTTCATCTAAAAGGTATGAATCTGAGGTTTACTTTCACTGCAGTATATGGATTACATACCATTGAAGATAGGAGAAGGCTTTGGAATGAATTGAATGGATGGAGAAATGTACAACAATGAGCATGGTTGATAATGGGGGACTAAAATACAATTAGAGGACAAGAGGATCGACCAATTGGGAAACCTGTACAAGAGGCTGAAGTCAGGGATCTAAATGGTTTTATGGAGAAAAATGGCTTTACAGAAATCAGAACTGTTGGGAGGAGATTCACATGCTTTTAGCTACTGATTTCCCAGTAACTTTCTTCCATGCATGTTCCTGTTCTTTGCTTGGTCCTGCATTTTTTCCTTATGCCTCATTGTAACCAGCTACTTCCTTGTCTTTGCTTGTCATTACATTCTGCTGATTACCTTTCTCATTTTGAATCACCTTGGGCTTCCACTCTTGTTTCTGCTTCTACTTCATTGCTTTGTCTTTAGTGATTGTTGGCTCCCCTGTATTACATTGATGTCCCACTTGCATACATGTATTACAAAATGCAGGAACCCAGTCATAGGTCACCTCTTGCACAAACACTCTTCCATTATGATCTATTACTTTCACTGCTTTGGGAAGTTCTTTAGTAACATCTACTTCAATTGACACTGGCATAGGAAATTCGATCTAGTTGAGTTGTACATGCATCTTCATATAGTGGAATTCCTAAGCTACCACTGATTCTGCTTAATGACTTTGATCCCCAACAGTTAAGAGGAAGGTTAGGGAACCTTACCCAAACAGGAATTATCTGTAGCACTTCCTTTTTAAAGTCGAAATCAGCAGTCCATACTTTCATGATAATTGGCTTATTGTTTAACATGTGAGGTCCAGAATATAAAACTTCATCTCTATCATTCATGGAATTGAACCTTACAACAAAGTATCCATCATTATGGAAGTATACTTTTGGCTTCGTTGTGAAATTCCATTCAAACGCAATGAATCTCTCCATAGCACCTATAGTTGGGGTACTTCCAACTACATATATAATCAAAGCTTGTTTCCACTTCTGCATCTCCTCTTCTACTTATTCCTTACTCAGTTCAACTATTACCTCACCATTTTTTATAGTTGGAGCAATGAAGCTCAGATCCATCCCTTTCGCCGCCATTCTATTCTCTACAAACAGATTCGTCCACTTCTTTTGCTATGGTTCCACCTTCTCAGTAATTGCTGCAGCTTGTCTCTTATCCGTATTCTCCTTGTCCTTAATTTCCCCAGATTTCCCAGCGATTGCACCTGAATTACTCACATGCATGTCGATTTACTTTGGTTTTGTAGTCTTCTCACTCACCATTACCGGATTAGTGTTCATAGTAGGAGGAGTTTTCATACCTTCCTTCATAGCTGTTAGTAATGGCCACTGTTCCATTGGAGTTTCTACCACATCTTCGATCTGTGAATTCTGAGTTTTCCTTTCACAACTCTGCGTGTTACTGCTTATTCCTACTGGATCCGCCCTCTGAATCACGACTGAATTTTTCTTAGGTCTGCCCCTCCCCATTGATGAACAACGTACGTTAGCAACCACGCTATCGTGCGCTGAGAGCAAAAAGAAGGAACCTTATTAAAATCAGTATGATACTTCCATTAGATTTTAATTTTAAATTATTAAAATAATTTAAATAAAAAATTTTATTAAATGGAAAATTAATTTCAAAGGTAAAGAGATATATCAACATTTTGCGTTTGAGTTTTCTGCTTTTATAATTATTATAATTATAAGTTTGAAAGCTATATAAAACTAAGAAAATATAGATACTTGAAAGAAAATAATAAATATATTGACAAAGAAAAAATCAGAGTAGAAGATGACTCATAATATATCCAATTGTTGGACCATGGACTCATCAGACCTATATGTTTCTTGTAACAACGTTTATCTAGAATAACAGAACATATTGATTTACTAATATTTAAAGTACAAACCTAAATAGCATTATTTGTGCTAAAAGTCAATATAACTAATAGGACAAAAACATATAATTACCTTAAATTTCTTATAAAGAAATTTGTACAATTTATTACTATTAGTTTTGATATATAAATTTAAGAATCTTATCTTTTTTCATTTATTTAATTCAGTTTGTGCTTTAACATATATAAATTTAAGGCAAAAATTAAAGTACATTATATTATTGGTTATAATTGTAAATTATATTTCAAAACATATCATGTCATTTATAAACTTACTTAAGATACTATTTTACTCATAATTATTTATAGGTTTGGTTTACCATATATAATAAATTATAATACTTTAGACACAAAATTAAAACTAAACTTTTATCAACAAAATTCAAATGTACGTGTATACTTTAAGTTCTAAAGGAGATAATTTTTAGCTTTTAATTATTTCATAGAGTTATTTCTTTTAAGGTGGATTGTGATTGCCCGTTGAAATATTCACACAAAAAGAGCAACACATATTTTATTATACTATCATATTAGAATAAGAATTTCTAAACCTAAAAAGGAGTTCTAAGTGCACAAGACTTTATTTTTAGTTTTCACTTTCTTATCTTTCAATTAACTTTTTCTCTTGTTACTATAATAATACAATTATAAAAAATTAATTTGTTATAATTTATACAAAGAATAAAGACTCCTAAATCTAAAAATAGTTCTAAGTGGACGAAACTTCCCTAATTTAATTCTTTTAGGTGTTATGGTTTTTTTACAAATATGTTGTCTTACCTAGTTTAACAAGGAAGGATTCAACAAATAAAATAAGAAATCCTAAATGTTAGGAAATAGTTAAATGACTATCCTAAATATTAAAAATATTTATTTTGTCTAGTGTACATATTTATTTAAAAGGTAAAAGAGATAAATGGAATTTTCCTTAAGGGCACATAAAACTTTTAAATTTAAAATAAAAAGAGTATATATTTAACTTCAACATATTTATATTTTTGCATTCACTTTCCTTGTTTTTCTTTTTCGTTTGCATTCTCTTTTATTTCTAATACTATCTTTTTATGCATATAATGAACAAATAAAATCATGCCATTTTGCGTCGTAACCAATCCTAATAGTCAAACAATATGTCCTGTTTTTGGTTTCGCACTTTGCCTTCTATTTCTTTCGATTTGCAAACAAACAATAAAATATAAACTATTCTAGATCTACTCATAATAAAATTTATTGTAGTGATATCTTCCTTTTTTCTCTCTAAAATAATACTATTCAACTAAATATTTACAAAGATTAATATTATAAACCTAACAATTTGTAGGAAATTAATGTCTATCATCCTAGTAAAGTTGCTACCATGTGACCTGGAGATCACGTGTTCGAGCCGTGGAAACAGTCTCTTGCAGAAATTTAGGAGTAAGGCTACGTACAATAGTTATGGTTCGGCCCTTCTCCAGATTCCGCGCATAGCGAGAGCTTAGTACAATGGACTGCCCTTTCGTCTATCATTTTGTTGATTCTAAACCTAACTTATACTATATTAAAATGTTATTGGATATTTAACTCTAACAAAATTATTTTTGTATAATTTTACTAAGATTTTTTGATAATTTTTTCTTTTGAATGAAATATAAACTAGTAGTTATACCCGCGCGATGCGCGGTTCAATATTAAAAAATATTAATTAAATTAATTTGATCGTGCTTGTTTGAACAGTATTGCTTTAATAAATTTCAATTGTCATTTTATTTTTCAATATGATATAGCCAATAATATAATTACTATTAAATTAAAGGGACTTATACAGTCATTTAATAATTTTTCTGTTGCGTGATGCGCGGCCAATATTATAAAATATTAGTTTTTTATTTTAAAATAATTTAAAAACTCCAACTTGAAACTACTCTCCAATTTGAATGGACAATTTTTTTAATTTTTGTTTTTAATTATAAAATATATATATATTTTTTTTATAGATATTTAAATTCAAAAATAATAATCAATAATTAATTATTAACTACTTATACCATGTGATTTTTTCTAGGCTGCCACTTAGCTTAAGGAGAGGGCTTTTCCTCTCCTTTTAAGAATATATAGATATAGATATCCAGTATTTAGTATTATTGCATTGTTAATAGAAATTTTTATTAGCATATTATTTAATATTTTTTCTACCACTTTCTTTTTATAATATAATAAAAATATATATTTTATTACTATTGAAATATTTTTTTATTTTAAATTTTATCCTATTATTTTCAATAATATTATCAGAATTTTAATGAATAAAATATCTATTAAATTAATGAGACTTATATAGGTATCGAATAATAGGCTTGTTCGGTACTTTTCTTTATTATATTATCTAATATTTAGTATTATTGCATTATTAATAGAAAATTTTATTAGCATATTACTTTATTTTTAATTTTTTGTATGCTACTTTCTTTTTATAATAGAATAGAAGATATATTTCTTCTATTTTATATTTAATTCTATTATTATCAATAATATTTTCTGAATAAATAAAAATTTTATTTTTAAAAATGAAAATAAAAAATTATTAAAAAAATAAAGAAATTTCGAATAGGCAGTGTTTTTATTTTTTTAATTTTAGTTTTTTATTTTAAAGTGATTTAAAAACTCTAATTTGAAAATACTCTCCAATTTGGATGGATAGTTTTTTTTTAATTTTCTTTTTTATTGTGAGCATGTGATTTTTCACCCACCATATACTCCTACAAAATTCAATAAAATAAATTAATTTCACAATTTATTTTTAATTTTAGTGTTAATTGTGAATTATTTTTGCATTGCATATTCATAATTCATCCTTTAAAAATATCTAAAATTGCGTACTTAGGCGCATCATTATTATCAAGGAATTATATATTCATTCTTTGTAATTAATTGAATAAAATAACAAACGAATGATGGTTATTTAACGTAATATAGTTTTAATAACTAATTACTAAAAATTAATCATTTTTATTCGATAAATCACAGGTTTAACTATGAATATAAAATTGATCGTTTTATTCTTGATTAATCCGCAAATAGATGAAAAATAAGGTTAAAATTAATTACTACATTTTTTGGATTAAATTAGATTTGAACCTAATTAGATTAACTAGTTTAATTAATCAAGAGAGCTTTAAATCGGACCTGGGCCAAGAAATACCCAGGCCCAATCCCTATCTCTATACACTAAAACGACCCAGCCCAATACACCTCCAACCCGGTCCGGCCCCAGTACCTAAAACGACTCCGTTTAATTTAAATCGAAAGATCTCAACCGTTGATCTTTCCAGATCCAACGGTTGAGAACTCATTATTCATTAACTATATATATGTCCAAACACTCACCACCCTCCTTATTTCCATCAAAGTCTAACCCCCAGCAAAACCTAGCCGCCTCCCCTCCCCTTCGTCTCTCTCTCTTCTGCCTCGACCAAACCCTACCGCCCTAGGTTTCTGCCAACGGAACTCGCCTAACGGTGGCAGACCATCTCCAAACCACCCCAACCTTTCACCCTACAATCCTCTCCTCACCCTTAACCCCATCCCACCATCAGTTTCCCAAAATTACACCCAAAATCACCCGATTTCAGATCTAAAAATCTGAAAAACCTAAAATGCTACAACGGTCGACTTCGAACGATTCAACGGTTCAGACCTACATGAGTCAGTTGCTCTTGATAAGAGCAATTGATTCATGTGGGTTTGACTCGTTTTCAAACCCTCTGGAGTCCGGCCCAGGTCTGGCTATTTCATTTTTTGCCGGCCAAACCTTTCTTTTACGGGTACCCCCATCTCCTTTCTATGTGTTTCATGTTTTTTAAGCATGAATAGGCGTAGTTTAATCAATTTTCTTTTCTTCTTTGTGTCACTGTTTACTTCTGACTTTATCACTGTTTTGATTATTTTCTTTTACCTGTTCATGCTTGATTAGTTCGAAGCCCCAAAATATATTTTTAAAACATTNTCATGAGTTTTAAATGTGCTTCATATGCTTGCATCAGTTGATTGACCATGTTTAGTTTTTCTTTGTATATTATGCTCAGCTGTTCGACCCCCTAACCTGTTTTCTGATTTTTAGTTTATTGTTGAATTGATTTCGCCTCAACTCATCTTTAATTTAGTAGTTTGATTAGTTAACTATTAATTAGTTTGATTAGGTATACCCTTGAAACTAATATAACTAACAGTATAATTGGAAACTAACTCTAAGGACCTAAACTAACTAACCTAGAACCTGAAAATAGCTCACCTAAAATAAAAGATTGATTTTATGAGTTAATCATCTCAATTAGTCAACATTTAATAAGCTAATTACATACTAAGCTAAGGGTTAGTTAATTGCTGCCTTCACTAATGGTTAATTAAGTTGATCACTCAATTAGGTTGATTAAGTATAATGACTCAAATCGAGTTAATCACAATTAGGTTTAAATCTAAAATAATTCACCAAAGCTTAAAGAATCAAGATTAGTTTTAATTAAGCCAAGTAAACTATCATCAAGCTAATAATACTTATAAGTCCTAGTTAACTAAGCAACCTGACTAGGTTTAGGTAACTAGACTTAAATAATAATCCAAGTGAGTTTAACCTTGATTACCCAATGGTAAATTCAGGGACTCCAAGGGTTACATTAGGTAACTCAGTTTAGGAAATCAGATTTGCAAGGGTAAAGAGGTCTTTTAATGAGTAAGAAAGTTCTAGAATAGGGGCAGCTGTCCCAAAGATAGGGTTGACAGCTGCCCTATGTACTATTGAGTGTTGTTTTTCAGCTTTGGATAGGGAATATTCAAAAGAATATCCCATTCCCAAATATCCTATAAATAGACCCTCTTTCTAGAGATGAGGAGGTTACAGTTTTTTTTGACACTCTCAGAGCTGCTGGAATACAAAATACTTCTCATACAAAAATAAAAAGTTTCAAAAAATAAATAAATTATTATTAGAAAAGAAAAAATCTGAATTCTTTTGAAAATAAGTTTACAAATAGAGGAATTGGTTCTTAGTTCCTTTGGGGGGTTTCTGTTTTGGAGTCCGATTGCTGGGAGTCCTAAGCATTTCTACTCAAGATTTCTGGGTTTGTTATTGCTGAGTACTGGTTTTTCCTCTGGTTTTCTGCTTGCTGTTGCTGAAATTCTCCTTTTGATTACTGCCTACACTTGACCTTTATTTGGTCAAGTTTTCTGCTGTTTTACTCTTAAAAAGGTATGTATTAACTCATCTGTTCTCAATGAAATGTTGGACTGGAATCTTCTTCTTCTACTCACTGCTTAAATTAGCTGTTCTTGATAAACGAGGTTGTTTCTTCTGCTTTATGTAAATGTGACTGTATAGATGCTTATTGGCATGATAATGATTCTGTGAGTGTGATAGGTACTGTTTTGCTGTTGGTATTTCTTTGCTGAAATATTCTGTATATTTCAGGCTAAATGTATATAAATGTGGTGAATACTCATAGTTCTATATTAAGAAACAAGCTGCATTAGGATGTTGAATATGACCTTCTCTATGGTCAGGTTCTATCAATAAGAATGCAGAAATAGGCTTTCAGTTGAGTCTTTTTGGTCAATAAAGAGATTCAATAAGTAAGTCTCTAGATAGTTTAGGATGTTGGCATTAGGGTAGATGAATATGACTTCTTAATAGTCAAATTCACCCTGTAGTAGTGCACAAACATTAGTATGGTTGGCTTAAGTTTACCCTTTAAAGGGTATAAAATATGTAATTAAGAAAGCCATTAGAGTGAGGAATCTGAACCCTTGAATGGTCAGATTCATCCTCTAAAATTCCTAAATAAGCAAGCCTCTATATGGTTTGGAATTATGTTAAGTTAGCACTAGGGTAGATGAATCTGACTTTCTAATTGTCAAATTCACCCCATTGATAGTGCATAAATAGTAGTTTAGCTTGCTGAAAATTATCCTTCAAAGGGCATAAGTGTATAATGAGAAGGAGCTTTTGGAAAGTGAATCCGAAATCACAAAATGGTCGGATTCACTCCTTAAAATGCCCATAGAAGTCAAAGGATTTGAGTAAATGCTTGCTAAAATCTGTTGCATAACATAAACATAATTGTTAAGAGTCTATACAAAGTAATATCATTGGATTGGAATCTTACCCTTTCTATGGTTAGATTCAGTCCATAAAAAGGCATGAACAAATTTTATTCTCCTAGGGCATCATTAAGGTTGAATCAAACTTCCTCTTATGGTTAAATTCATCTCACAAATGACCAAAGCTCTGTTGTTAATACTGTCCAAGTACTCAAACCTTGGACTTACAATTTTAGATTAACATTGAAAAATACAGATTCCAAAGTCTCTGAAGGCTGGCTCGCACAGGAGCAGTTCTGCCCCTTCTTTATTCTTGTTACTCATTGTTTTCATCTTTTAGGAAATTGTATTTCATAAGGAAATGAGGATGTAATACTATAATTCTTGTATTTTTAGTTGTAAATATGGACTGTAAACTATTATTTTAGCTTTTCTTTTCGTCTTCTTCTTTCACTTTCCTTGCTAAATTCAAAATTGGGCCAGCTTGATGAAACAACACATTAGAGCTTTAATCAGGTTTAGCTCCCTAGGCTATTGGGCCATAAGGGAGCAGGTAGGCCTAACAATTAGAGTTATTTGCTCTAAGAAGTAGCTTAATAACAGTAGATAATTAGATCAAAATCACGAATTTGTACTCGAATTAGTCTATACGAAGTTTCTTCATAATATTAGCTGAATTTCCAAAATCAGTTATCTTACAAAATTAGTAACTCAAAACATCTTTTGATTCATCTCACATTCTGCAGCCTGTCTGAAAAAGATAAAGCTTAATACATATGAATCATGAATTCAAAAGGCATGTATTTAGGCTGCTGGAGTTGTTAAAAATTGTTAAGTTAGCAAATCGAATTTGGTAAAAAAAAAAATTGTTTGTACCACGTTCTCTTTAAGGTTATAAACTGTTTCAAGTTTACCAAATTCGAGCAAGATCAGTGACCAAAAAGGCTCTTGCATATCTGTATAAGCATGTACAAATATATATATATATATATCTATATATATCCATGAATGATGTGTATTGTGTTAGCATACTCCTACTTTTGTTAGACTGAAATATGAATTGTTTTAAGTCTTGCGAAACTCTGTTTGTTGACCTATCACGAAGTACTCAAATTAATCAAAGGCTTCACCCTTATTGCAAAATTAGTCACAATTAGGATTGGCCAAAGAGTTAAATGATAAAATTGGGCTAAAATAGGGCCATAGCCCAGAACATGTTACCTTTAGGCTTTTGAAATTCACTTTTAGGTAATCATTAGGTAGAATGAATACCTTTACTTTGAAACTTGACAAAAATTGATCATTACCCCAAAATTACAATAAACTACACTCGGGAGTGGCAACTCATGCCCCTGACCCTTAACTCTAAATAACTAATAAAAATACACATAGCAATCACAGGTGCATTTCATGTAACGTTTTTGCCATGTGCCCAAAAACAACAAGTGTACGCCATCGTAACTTGTCCAAGATAAATCCATAAACTTCCTAATCTATCTTAAAACTAATACGCTCTTTCGAAAAAATAGAAAACTCGAACATCGCCACAAATGGGTATTATAAAACCATCACGACCATAGTGTTGACTACGTAATCTACACGCGGGTGCGACGACTCATGTCCCCGTCTTCAACTTCAAACTATAATAAAAATCACATGTTGTAATTGCGGGTGCATTTCATGTGGCGTAGTTATAATGTGTCCAAAAACAAGTAAGTGCACGACAGTGTGACTTATTTCAAGATAAATCCATAAATATTAAAAGCGGTTTTCAAAAGTGAAAAAGGCTAAAAAGCACAATAGGTTTAAAATATGTAAATAATTAGATAATTAGGCCAAATATTAATAGTTAAGCAATCGTGCTAGAACCACAGAATTTGGGAGTGCCTAACACCTTTTTCCGGGTTAATAGAATTCCTTATCCGGATTTTTAGTTCGCAGACATTTTAAACAGAGTCAAAATTTCCTCGGTTTGGGATTTCAATAAATAAATGGTGTCCCAGAACACTGTAAAAAATCCGGGTGGCGTCTTTGAAATTAATAAGTAATCCCAAAATCGAATAATGTCACTTAGAGTGGAAAAACTCCCTTATTACTCTTACCGGGGGAAAAAGGAAGTGTGACAGCCCTGACGACTCTGCTGGGGAACAAACCCAGAATCTCTGGTTCAGGGTTCAAGAATTTGAGCTTAGAATAAACAGTTTTATTTGGTTTTATTATCTGTTTTTTACATGTTTAAACCTGACATGCTAATTGCCATATTTACCGCTTTGATATTTATCTGAATTGGATATAAACTGTGCCGAAACCCCTCTTCTCTCTGAGTCTTCTAAATCATCTGGAAAGTGTGCACTTCGTGTGACTTCTTTTCTGTTAGAGTCATCCAAATTTTAGAACGAGGTACGGACAAGTTGCAAAGCCGATGAAGCTTCTGTATTACCGGTACGCTGCCCCTCCCCCCCGGCTCGAGCTGTCCGCTCGGGTAAGCCTGGTCTAGAACAAAACCCCAGAATTTAAACTTAGTATAACATAGCCTCATGCTAGATCCCTAGTAGGAACGATTATTTGCATCACGTGCATTTGACTTAGGGGACTCAACACAAGGGTTGGGTTCGTCTAGGACAGGTGTACCCCAAAAAATAAAAGGCTGCCCTGATGCATCTTACCTGCTACATATGCATTTATTTGTTTTAGCTTGTGTATTGACCGGCTAAAATAAAAAAAACTAACAGAAAAACCAAGAGTGAGCTAGAATAGAAAATTCACCCTGTTTTGAAAATCCTCGTATTTATCCCGAAACTCTGCCAAAATTTCTGAAAAATAATATTCCAAAACAAAATGAGTGTGTGTGTATTTTTAATCAGTCAGAATTTTCCCGAACTACGCATCGTTTGATTCTCACCGGTGTGGGATGCATAGGCAACCCTCATCGGGTCCAATTCTATTTTTCAAAATAAAATTAGGTGATGACATTATAGCCTGATTGCCCAAGTGGGGCACTGGAAGGCCGTTTTTGCAAAAGTGGCCGCCTGTGGTTTGTCTTTAAATTTCGACCAATTTGCAAACACAACCCTAAAAATTCCTAACCGAAGTATTGAAGGACCGTATTTGCAAAGATGGTCCATTTTTTCTTTTTAACTTACAAATTTTGCAAAAAAAAAAAAATAAACACTTTGTGGTCAAGTTTTAATGAAATCATTTAAACAAATGCGCAGGATGAGCACCATTGAAAATACTCCGTTTAGGGCTGTCCAGGAAAACCTGTGGGACTCCATATGTGGTGGAGCGATTATGGGGGAAATAGGCGAAAGTCCGTGATAAAAGTGTTGGGTGGGCTCACTAGTCTTCTGAAGGTCAAGCCGAGGTCGGATATTGTTGAAGCTTTGGTATCGTTTTGGGACCCCGCCCACAACGTATTCCATCTCTTCGACTTTGAATTGACACCCACGCTATAGGAAATAGCGGGGTATGCTGGTCTCAACGACAAACTCAGGAGTCGATATCCGGTGGCACCAAGTGCAATAACTCCACACAAATTCCTGGATCTGTTGAGCATTAGCCGGGACATTCAAGACCCACACCTATCCGATGGGTTCTGCACCTTTTATTTTCTGTATAGTCGCTACGGAGATCCACGGGGCTATGAAGCTAACAACACCGGCCTGACTCACCAAAAGACTCAGACTATATGGGAAACCCGTCGAGGGCTAGCTTTCGTGGTAGCATTCTTGGGCACCCTAATTTGCCCAAGGAGCGACAGACTCATAGACATCTGGTTGGTCGGAATAGCAGACTTCATGATAATGAAATCCAACGGTACCCTTATACTAATGATTTTGGCTGAGATCTACCGCGCCCTGACAATTTGCCATTCTGGGGGGAAATTCTTCGAGGGGTGCAACTTGATCCTGCAAATCTGGATGATAGAGCACCTTTGTCACCGCCCGAGTTACATGAATTATGGCTTCACCGATTTAAACTGCATTGAAGAACACAATACTCAGATAGGGGGCCATAAATTTCCTGAGGGTAAGGGGACCTGGCTTTCGCTTCTAAGTTCCTTGACTGCCGACCAAATTGAGTGGACATTCGGTTGGCTATCTATCGATGAGGTTATCAATATGTCAACGGAAGTGTGCTATATTTTATTAACGGGTCTGCGGAGCATTCAATCGTATGCCCCACAACGGGTCCTACGGCAGTTGGGAAGACAACAGGGTGTCCCACCCGATGAGGACCTAAGCCAACAAGCCATCGAGCTATGTCCGAGAGCCGCATTTCCGGTAGACAGGGTCCGCCAGATCTGGAACCAATGCGATTTCTGGAGCCTCAGACTCGGGTAAGAAACCTATCCAGAGGAGAGGTAGAGCCGGCCTATGTTTCTTGTTATGGAAGAAGAGGCGGAGAACACCTGGAGCTAGAGCGACCTGCGAAGAGACCTCACGTACAACATTTTACTGAGCAAACACAAGAACATTGGAGTTGGTTAGAAAAGGAAAATAATTACCGGGCTACCATAAGTAAACTTGAGGCCCAGATCAGGTAACTCAAATTCGAAAACACCTTGCAAACTGCTGCAGCCGAAGGGGAAAGAAACAGGTTGAACAAGGAAAACGAAGCCCTCCGAGCTCAAATCCAGAAAATGAGGATAGCCATTGAAAACCCTGGGAGGAGCAGAGCTGACGAAAGGCTTATCACCAGTCTCAGGAAAAAGTTGTGTAGCTACAGTGATGACCTGGACAAAGTTGAAGAGAACTTGACCCAAGCTCAGGCAAAGTTGGCAAAGAATGCGGAAGAAAGAGTAGAATTCGTGCAAAAACTGAAGAGAAAGCATGACCGAGAAATTGTGGGTTTGAAAGAAAGAATGGCCACCTTTGAAAACGAAATGGCCAAACAAGCAAAAAGATTTAAGACAGAGAGGGAACAGTGCTATGCCATGATGGCTCAGTTGGAAAAAGAGTTGCAACAATGGCAAGAGCAGAGTCATAAAGACGCCCAGACTTTAGAGGCTAGATCCCAGCAAATCGGGCGCCTACTTCAGGAAAAAGGTATCATCAGGCGAAGGGTCCGAGAGATAGCTGACTACATCGTTACCAAATGCCAGGAATGCGAAGATATGACTAGGACCACCTTCTTCTCAGCGGTTATGATCTTCGTCCACAAGATAATGGACGACCTTTACCGCCTCCAGCAAGACATAACACGCAAGCCCGTGGCAAGACCGAATGATGCCCCACCGGCCCTTGGAGCAACGGAAGCACTGATGTATTTTTGATGTTTTTCGAGTCTGTATTTCATTTTTCTAGTTGTATTCATGTCTGAGTCCACAGTAGTTTTTATATTTTTAGAAAATATGTGTCGAGTCTGTTTTGTAAATTTTGAAATTCCAAAAGTGGGCTACAAGTTTTCTGTAATCAGAATTGTTTTATTTAATGAATGAAAATTTTAGAATGAAACTTTTAGAAAAAATATGTATTTCTTTCCTTCGGTTTTGTCCCATGAACTATGTGATGATCTGATTCACGTGGCGCCATGATACATAGGCAATCCACATAGGATTCGAACATAACCATAAGAAAAGAAACCGAGCGAGGAATAAAAGAGCGAAAACAATAACAGAAGAAGGGCAAGAATGATAAAAAGGGAAAATTCGAGAAATAAAGCCGAGATGAAGTACACAACTATTGCAAAAACATATAGAAAAGCATTTAAATTGCTTAGGTGCATTGCATACCCCAAACGTGCGATTGCCTATGTGATAAATGTTTCAACCTAACATTTTGTTGGTTCGATCTTAAAAAGGTATTTTTAGGTGGTTGGTTTTGCGGTAACATGGCTTCCCATCCTTACCTCACTAGATCAAAAGGGAGCATAGAAATGACGTCTGAAAGTCACTAGCCAATCGTCAACTTTTCCGTGGAAGACCTAAATCCAGCCATCCCAACATCTGAGTCAGCAACAACTGAAGAGAACAGGACTCTGCGTTGCCGCATGCTGGAAATGTGGGATGCATGGTCCAATGGTAGGGAACCATGCAGTACCATCCCGGGTTTCCCAGAGATAATTCCCAGGGCAGGCGGGACATCCAACATCCCTATAAGCTACCCAGCACGCCGTTTGGATATCCAACTATGATGACTCACTGTATCAGAAGGCCTTCTGAGGTTCGCCCCCAGGCCCTGTTTTCCGGTGTGTCTTCCAACATCTTCACCGCACCACCAATCTCTGCCACAACCCCATCGACTATCTCTGGGCCAAGTTTCAAGCTGCCAGCATTCACATTCCTAACACCGTCCGTCCATCTGGATACCACTCATGTTACTCCTAATGCATACCCCCAACAAACTCAGTCTGGGGTCGTGTTGGGACAAGATAAGAAAAGCCCCGAGCATGAAGAAATGGCCCGAAAAATGAAGAGTATTGAGCAGAGCCTCAAGAATATACAGGGGTTGAGCGGGCAGAAAAGCGTCTCCTATGCAGATTTGTGCATGTTCCCGCACGTTCACTTGCCTCTTGGGTTTAAAACCCCCAAGTTAGAAAAATATGACGGACAAGGGGACCCCATAGCTCATCTGAAAAGGTACTGCAACCAGCTCGGGGGAGCAGGTGGTAAAGAGGAACTTCTCATGACATATTTTGGAGAAAGCTTGAGGGGAATTGAATCAGAATGGTACACGGACCAGGATATATCCCGCTGGCACATATGGGATGACCTGGCACGAGAATTTTTCCGGCAATTCCATTACAATGTGGACATCGCTCCCGATAGGAACTCACTATCCAATCTCAAAAAGAAACCCTCAGAGAGTTTCAGAGAGTACGCCATCAAATGGCACGAGCAGGCCTCCAGGGTCAAACCTCCGATGGATGAGGTTGAAATGGTCAGCGTCTTTCTACAAGCACAAGAAGCTGATTACTTCCAAAATATGATGTCCGCCATGGGCAAACCATTTGCGGAAGCAATCAAAATTGGAGAAATGGTGGAGAATGGTCTAAAAACTGGTCGTATCCTGAGCCAATCTGCCATAAGAGCAACCTCCCAGGCCATCAAAAGTGGATCCGGGAGTGCAACCAACAGAAAAAAGAAAGAAGAAGGGGCCATGATGGTTTCCGATGTCAGGAAGCCTCGACAATACCTACGTTCATTTCCCAAAGCTTCCCAACATTATATCCTCACCAAGATGCAGCTTATGCTACGCCCCCTCTTCCCTATGCGGTAATGAACGCTCAACCACATCCCAGGCCGCAACAACAATACAATCAGAATAGAGCTCCACCTCCGAGAAACAACCATCCTCCCCCAGCTCCATATAATCCACGCCCTCCCCAAAAGTACCCGTACAACACCTACCACCGTGAACCACCAAGGAAACCCAAATTCACTGCTATCGGGGAGCCGTATTCAAGCCTATTCCCAAAATTAGTCCAGATGGGGCTTCTACAACCCTTACCTCTGACCAGGCAAAACCCAGCATCAACATTATACAAGCCGGGAACCAATTGTGCCTACCATTCTGGAGCAGGAGGACATGACACGGAGGAGTGTTGGACCCTCAAAAGGGCCGTGGAAATACTTACAGAACAAAAGAAAGCGGTGTTAAGGGACGAAGAAGCTCCCAATGTGACGAACAATTCACTGCTCACTCACAATCATGGGCCCGTCATCGACATGATTTGAGAGGACCAGGATTTCGATCCAGCTCTAAAGGCCATCATCGCCATCGCAGATGTAGAAAGAAAGCCCAAGGCAGCACCCAAACCAGTCAAGGAGATGAAGAAGAGTAACCCCGTCCCCCAGGTCACGGAGAAGGCTGAGATTGAAACAAATAGGGGACCCTCTAAAGACGTTGTCCTTTACATCCCCAAGGCACCAAGGAAGGAACAAAGTGTGTTGAGCCCTCCCAGAAGGTTACAATTCAACAAGGAAATAATGAACGGCCCAAAAATGTACGTGCCAAAAGGGACGTATGTGGCACGGGGGCAAATAATTTCACCAAGGCTGAATGAGCCTGTGGTTATTAGCCGCACGTCGCAAACTCCCATGATGAATACTACTGGCGTCCCCTAGAATTACCACAGGACGGTGGTGAGGTACAAAGGGAAAAAAATTACTAGGGAAACAGGCGATATAAACTTATCAGAGAAATACCTCGACCTGGAAGAACTGAACAAAAGCAAGCTGAAACGCTTTCCGCCTAAAAGGCCGATCAGTGCCGGAGAGGCAGAAGAATTCTTCAAGAATATGAAAACCGCTGAATACGCCATAATCGAGGAGCTCAGAAAGTCCCCCACTCAGGTCTCACTTCTATCCTTGCTGGTAAATTCAAACGAACATCAGAAAATCCTGATCAAAACCCTTAACGAAGCATACGTTCCGGCCAAAACCACATTTGAGCAAATGGAAAGAATGGAAGAACGATTTTTTGAAGTCAACCGGATCTCATTTAGCAAGAATGACTTGCCCCCGGAATGGGATGCCCTCAACAAAGCTCTCCACCTAATTGTTAAATGTGAAGGTTACTACGTGAAAAGGGTTATGATGGACGGCGGATCTGGTGTTGATATTTGCCCTCTATCGACCCTACAAAGAATGGATATCGGGACTGAGAGAATCAGACCCAACAATGTGTGCATCCGTGCATTCGATGGTATCAAGAGAGACATGATCGGGGAGATTGATTTGGTCTTGACAATCGTCCCTGTAGATTTTGAAGTGACATTCCAGGTCATGGATATGGATACTTCCTATAATTATCTCCTGGGAAGGCCTTGGATCCATACAGCATGGGCAGTGCCATCTACTCTCCACGATATGGTTAGGTTCGAATATGAGGACCAGGAAATTGTGGTCCATGGGGAAGACGAGCAATCTATTTACAGGGACCCATCAGCCCCATGCCTGGAAGCAAGAGAGGGCAGCGAGCACATAGTTTACCATGCTTTCGAGATTGTGGTTGCGGACCAGCATGAGGAAGGAACCCCATGCCCTCAACCCTTCCTATCAAACGCATTAATTATGGTCGCCAACGACATGATTAAACATGGGTACACACCTGGAAAAGGGCTCGGGGTGTCCTTGCAAGGCATTAAAGAACCCGTCACTTTGCCTACCAATAAAAAGTTTTTTGGCATAGGGTTTCAAGCTACTCCCGACGATGAAAAATGGGCTGACCAACATAAGAAAAATGGTTGGGTATTGCCTCAGCCTATCCCACACATAACCTCATCATTTGTCAAGCCAAAATACGTGGAGGAAGAGGAAGAGGCTTTCACGGCTGAAGAAATCGAAGAAATATGCGGAGCAATGATACAGATGTTGTATGAGGCCCATATGGTCCAACCAGGAGAAGGATCCAGCACTGCCGAAGTGCAGTATATAGGGCCTGATGCCAAGTTGCAAAACTGGAAAGCTACTCCATTCCCCGTCCGCTGGGAGTCCCGGTAGTTCAGCTTTTGCCATCCTTTCTGCACTATAAGTTATTTCAGGGTGTAACTCAAATGTTTTTAAATTCTTACCTTTAAATTCTGATGTAAACCCTCCTATGTTCAAATTCAATGAAATGAAATCAAAATTTCATCGTCTATTATTCTTTCTGATTTTTGTTTACTTTTCTTATTTTTCAGTCCTAATAATGCGGCTTTAAAAAACATGACATGCTTGCGGACTTCATGCTCTGATCTTAATACGCCGTCTAACCTCGAAATAATGAATCAAGAACTGGAATATGACGAAGAAGAGGCTTTTAGGGAAATAAATCGAGAATTGGAACAGTTCGAGAATAAGCCTAAGCCAAACTTAAACGAAACGGAACCCGTTAACTTGGGCAATGAAGAAGAGATTCGAGAAACCATGATAAGCGTCCACACGGATGAAAAGACTAGAGACGCCTTGATTCAACTCCTATTTGAATTCAAAGACGTATTTGCTTGGTCCTACGACGACATGCCCGGACTAAGTATGGACTTGGTGGTACACAAATTGCCAACCTACCCCGGTCATCCACCTGTCCAACAAAAGCATAGAAAATTTAAAACAGACATGAGTGACAAGATCAAAGAAGAGGTCGCTAAACAACTAAAGGCTGGAGTAATCCGAGTGGTCAAATACACCACCTGGATGGCCAATGTGGTTCCGGTGCCTAAAAAGGACGGAAAGGTCCGAGTATGTGTCGACTATCGAGAT
>ML433720.1:26108-37085 GCA_005239525.1 Nicotiana knightiana | reverse complement strand
TAAAGCACATAAAATGCGAGGTATATAATGCTTAAAATCACGAATTCTAGCCACACATCAAAAGACCAATTCAAAATCCAAATCACCGCTGTCACGCCCCAAAACCGAGGGACGAGAGCGGCACCTAACTGAATGATTATGGTCAAGAGGACCTGGATTGCCTTTCCTACCCAATGTGTTACTTCGTGTGCACAATATACAAAATTTATAATGAATTTACAACATAGTTTTCATTTTCCTCTTTTAATGATTTAATCCTTTGATGATCCCAAAATTATAAAAACTAAACACAACAATTCCATCACGGGACCACGATTCCAAATCATTACAACTTCTACGCAAAATCTATATACAACCCACACAATGTCTACCGAGCCTCTAAGGATACGGAGAAGAGTATATGGATTTGCCGGCAACAAGGCCCCTGCTATACCTTAATGAAACAAAATATACAAAAGAAGATAGCATAGCCTACACACGGCCCCAAAAGGAAGTGGGGCTCACCAGAACTATTGAGGAGATGTGAGGAAAGCACCACTATTGGCGGACTGAGCTACCTACTATAGAACCACCTACATCCATATGAAAGAAGTAGCGCCCCCGGAAAAAGGGACGTTAGTACCATGGAATAGTACTAGTATGTATGGAAAAACTTCACTCTAAGTAAAATCAAAATAGTGCACAGATAGGAGGCAATCAAAAAAACCAAACAATTATTGCACAGAGATACAGAGAATCACAAATGAGGTTCTCACATTTTCATATTTCAATTTTTCTCCTGTTGCGGCGCGCAACCCGATCCCACTTTACAATCATATTCCACCCTTATTTCTTCTATTTTGGCGCACAACTCGATCCCACCGTACAATCGCATTACACAATTATTACTTTTGTTGCGGCGCGCAACCTGATCCCACCGTATGATCACATTACACCCTTATTACTTCTGTTGCAGCATGCAAACCGATCCCACCGTATAATCACATTAAACCCTTATTACTTATGTTGCAGCGCGCAACCCGATCCCACCTTACATCATTTAAATAGCACCAACAATCAACAATTCAATCACAAGGATATCTATCATCAAGAGTATAAATTTATAACAACCGAACATCCATGTGAAATCAAAGGCACAATAATCTCTACCAAGCAGTGATTCATGTAAGGTACGCCATAACCCTTTAGATCAGCCAAATCAATTCACTTTTCTTTCCCATCATTTACTGCACAACCGTTAACACTTGGATACATTCAACAATTGAGTTCATTACCAATTTAATTCATTTAGTATCACTTTCCTTCATATCGGTAAGTTCAAGCATATAACGAGTCTTGCACATGACAGCGTAACCACAAAGAATCACATTTCACAAATCTCAAGTAGCATAGTGACATGAAAATCGGCTAAGTCATTAAGAGAACAAGATTTTTCATCTCGTCACAATAGGACAATCGATTCAAACACAACTAAGGCAGGAATTCATACCGAATGCTCGGACCCTAACAAGACGACTCTACAAATATTAAAGTTAGCCATACATACCTCGAGTCGGAATTTCCTTCTAATATATATTCTCTAACCACCGGACCTGCTAATGCCTTCACTCTAATTTACAAGATGACATAATTAGACTTAGAATTTATAAATCATGAACTCGTTTAGGAATTTTATCAAACACTATGTGATCCCTTATATTAACTAATCCCTTTTTCTAGTGAGAATTTATCTAACTTACTCCCCTTACTAGATTAGGGTAAGGTAGTAACATGCATACAAGGTCTTAACTTTTATCTACAAGAGCCACCTAGGTGTGTTCCATTTTAACTAGAATCCAAGAATTTATGGAAAATGGGGTGAGAACTTTACCTCTTATGGAAGAGGACAACGACTACTCGAAGATTTCCAGGCCTGAGTAGAAATTGAGGACCACTTTCGTGGAGGAGATGGATTTGTTTCACTAAACTCAGTCTCCCTTCTTTCTATTTTAGTCAGATAGACATTAAAATTAAAGGGGTAGGTGTTTTATAATACTGGGGGTCGAGTATATAATTTAGAAATTAGAAGCCCCAAAGTAGGGAATACGGTCAGGAATGCGATTGCATTCCTGATATGCGGTCTACATTCCTGTCGCGTAAATGGCCTTCAGCTGGGCCAAAAAAGAAAACGGGCTGCCCAGGTATGCGACCACTATAAAGTTCGCATACCTGATCTGCGATCGTATAGTGGATCGCAGATCCACACAATTTTGGAAAATTTTATCTATTAAGTCCCGAGGTACTTTTTACTTCAAAAAGGTATGTTTATAAGAATTTATAAAGTTATAACAACACGGGGACCTACCCGGGCATCTTATTTAGTTACAAAATTTTACGGATCTTTAAAAGTGCACGCCACACACTCGTCATTCGGCATGTACGCCACTCCAAAAATAGTAAGAAAATAAGAAGTCCAGTGTTTCATACCCTCAGGACAAGATTTACAGTTATTACATACCTAAAGCCGACCCAAATGCTAATCCGCGATGCTACTGCCTCTCGAATCGGCTCCCAATTCCTCCGAATCTAACCAAAATCAGATTAACATCATCAATATATGCTAAAATAACAAGGCCCAATCGAAAACTAACAATTTTAACCAAAATTCCTGAAATTGGCAGAACCCGAGCCCCGGGCCCACGTCTCAGAATTCGATAAAAATTACATCACAAGAATCTTTATCCTTTCCCGAGTCTACACATATAAAATGTATCAGAATCCGACCACAATTTACCCCTAAACTCCTTAATTATAAGTCTCAATTTCACAAGCCCTAAACCCCCAATTTATCGAGTTTTTAGTCCGAGAAACTTACCTCCACAGAAGACCCACGAAATCCATCTTCAATTTTCTCCCAAAATGTCTCAACCCTCATGCAAAAGTGATGAAAAATGCCAAAAAGTCGCAGAGGCAAGTATTTATACTTCCTGCCCAATGAAACCGCACTTGCGGCCCTTGCTCCGCACATGCGGACCAGCACCTGGGGTCCCTGGTGCGCAACTACGGAATTCCACTTAAGGCCCAAATCTCGCACCTACGACTCTACAGGTGCGACCCATGTCTCGTACCTGCGACTTCCTCCAGCCTGACCCCTTTTCGCACCTACGCAAGCCACCCCGCACCTATGGCGTCGCACCTATGGCTACCCATACATAGGTGCGGCCACAACAGAAGCCTGGCACCAGCAGCTTCATCAACTGCATTTTCCAACTTCAATCCCTCCGATGACTATCCGAAATCATCCCGAGCCCTTCGGGACCCCAACAAAAAACACAAACAAGTCCCACAACATTATTCAAACTTAGTCGAGCCCTCGAAGCACCCAAAACAACACCAAATCACCCAAGATTCAAGCCTATGATCTTTGAGATTTCTAACATCCGCCAATAATGCCGAAACCAACCAAAACACGTCCGAATGACCTGAAAATCTACACACACATAAAAAATGACATTACGAACCTGGTCCAATTTCAAGAATTCCATTCCGAGCCTGATAGCCTAATTTCCACTGCCGACCAGAAATTTCCAAAACCCAACTTTCGCCAATTCAATCCTAATTCTACACCGGACATCAAGACTTCATTCCGAACGCACTCCTAAGTCCTAAATCACCTAACAAATCTATTTGAACCATAAAATCCACGTTTCTGATATCGTTTACCAATAAGTCAACTACCGGTTGACTTTTCCAACTATTTAACCAAGTTAAGAGACTAAGTGTTTCATTTCTCTCCAAAAATTGCTTCAAACCCGAGTCGACCAATTTAACACAGCATAATGAAGTTGAACCACATATAATGAAGTAGAAACATGGAAAACGGGGCTATTAGTCTCGAAACGATCGGTAGAGTCATTACATCCTCCCCCACTTAAACATATGTTCATCCTCGAACGTGCCAAGAGTTGTTCTCCAAAACTATTAAATTGCCGTGTAACCTCACCATGCACATACCCGGAGGTGATCCCACATTACCCTATCCCATATAGGTCTGATAGCACAACACCGTTGAAATTTTGAAATCCAACCTGACCTATAAACCTTACAACCAAAATTCCACTTCTGAAATAATTTACAAGATCAAAATTCCACAACTGTGAGCTGAATAAGTCTGAACACGCTGTATCAAGCCATATATCTAACCCCAGATGAAATCACATAATATACCGCATGACTCAAACACTCATAGTGATAACTCCTGACCACAATAGCTGCTAAAAACAGCCCAATACCAGTAAATAACCTATTATCAAGAAAACCCTCGATTTAACACTTTCATAAAGTGTTGATGATGAAAGAAACACGTATAAACTAGTAAGTATTCGTCCGATCAGTCAGACATTTATCCTTCCAACTATGATGTAGTCAATTCTGATAGTATTCATTTTAGGTCCAATGACCTCTACTCATCCAACACGACCACTTTGATGACATGATATATCAATACAATTTAAAGCCACATCATTTCCAACTCGTGCACTCAATAGAAACATCCTAGTGTAATCAAATTATATAAAAGATTCACACAAGAGGACCATCCTGCCATTAACTTTACCTTCACAACACAATGCTAGGAGTCTGACACTCATAAAAAAGTCAAAACACACGTATCTGACACAAAGGATTGTACCTCCACATATTCTTCTACAATGTGTGATACCATCCAAACGCTGGGTCACATGAAACACTTCCATCCGCCTGGCAAAAAAATCAATAACCATGCACAATTCGACATCAAGTACTCCAAGTGCATTGCCATAACCACGGGGAAATGGGACGATACCATGCTACATGATTCAAAAGGTGCATAACCAATACGTCTCAATTCCACAATACCCAATTACTTACCTTACTCAACTCTAGCTACAAAGCCAAATTAGATACGCACCATGTGTGCATATAACCAATAATCACCACTCCTCTCAACACTGAAGGGTAACTCATTGATCACTCCAAAACACGAGTAAACTCAATGACAGTCAAATGGTACATCCCTCGACAAGAGCAATTCGGCATCAACAATTCTGACACGTCGCAGAAGACACACCCATATTGGCGTGCTAATAACCCTAAATTTAAGACCTCAAAAATTTTTGCTAAGCAATATAGAATTCGGGGTGCCAGGTAGGCTAATTATAATATTTTTTGTAATTTAAATATGATGTAAACGAATGGGAGGTGGTGAATTTAAATATGATGTAATTCCAAAGGTACTTGCACTAGTCCACACTTTGAACGAGCATATCTAATTATATATAAGGTACTATGTGATGAATAACCTATCAAATTAAATGTCTTTGACTCTTGTTTCCAGCGCTTCAAACCGTTCTTCATTTGGAAATTCCTACACAAAGTTATGGGTATATACATTGTGATGCTTTCTCGAGTTATTGATGAGTTTTTAGGATGGTTTTGGGTGATTCTCTGACAAGTAGATAGGCCTAGTTACAAAGGAGATGCTGCCGAAATTTCTGAAAAATTTGGGAGATAGTTTAAATTTAGGGACTTGAGGTATGATAGAAAAGAGATATGTGATGTTAGGTGTTTGGGTCAGGCTGTACCTCTCATTCGAGGACGAATTATCCTAAGCAGGGGAGAATGTAAGACCCCGGAAAATTTTGCTAAGTAGTATATGATTCGGGGTGTCAGGTAGGCTAATTATAATTTTTATGTGCTTTAAATATGATGTAAACAAATGGGAGGTGGTGAATAAGTGTATGAGTCATATAATAAGTAAGTTAGGGTCCAAGGGAAGCCTAAGGCTAAGCCAAATGGGAAAGATTTCATAATAGGCTAAAATTCCGAAGGTACTTGCACTAGTCCACACTTTGAACGAGAATATCTAATTATATATAAGTTATTATGTGATTAATAACCTACAAAATGAAAATTTCTTTGATTCTAGTTTCTAACGCTTCAAACTGTTCATCATTTGGACATCCCTACTCAAATTTATGATCAAATTACCCAAGGGTGGAAAAATTCGATCCTGTGTCAAATTTGCGATCACATTTCATGTCGTATGTTGACTCTGCGATCGCAGATCAGGTCGCAGACTGGGCCAGTGTTGCCCAATTTTGGGCACCTATTTCACGATGCTTTCTGCGGGCCACATGTTTGTTCTACGGTCCATTCTACGATCGCAGACCCTGTTATAGAGGTTTATTTTCCCTATTTTTATAACCCCAACCCATTTTCATAAATAGGTTTAGGGGCTTCATTTGGGGTCATTTTCTACTGATATTAGAGAGAGATGAGAGCATATAGAGAGAGAAAATGGGCCTAACTTCATAATCATCCAAATCTTGCTCAAGTCTTCAAGAATCAAGGAAGATAACCTTAGATTGTCCTTCATCGGGGTAAGTCCTACTCCCAAAAATTACATGCAAGAGGTTAGGGTTTCAAATATGCTATGAGGGTTAGAAATAGACCATGCATGTGGGACTAAGTGTTAGTATGTGTTATTAAAGAACTAATTGGGGTAGTTCATGTTAAAAATATTGGGTGAAGGAAGAAGAGATTGCCATTTCTAAACCTTGTAGTCTACTTCACATGCTAGGTGTTTAATGAAATTCCTAAGAGAGTTATACCATGGGTAATCTTCCTAATTACTAATCGATTTCTGATATATCCTTATAGATTGTTATGGCTAGAGGTGTTAGTGTATTGTATAAACCTAAGGAAAAGTTGTTTCAGATATGTATGGCTAACTTTAACCTTTGTAGAATCCTCTTATTGGGTCCGAGCATACAGTATGTGTACCTTGTTTGAAAATATGTGAATTGATTGTTCAAATGTTTTGGTACGTAAGATTCTATTCTCTGATTTTCCTAGTGGATTTCCATACTACCGTGCTANGCCATGCATGTGGGACTAAGTTGTAGTATGTGCTATTAAAGAACTAATTTGGGTAGTTCATGTTAAAAATTGGGTGAAGGAAGAAGAGATTGCCATTTCTAAACCTTGTAGTCTACTTCACATGCTAGGTGTTTAATGAAATTCCTAAGAGAGTTATACCATGGGTAATCTTCCTAATTACTAATCGATTTCTGATATATCCTTATAGATTGTTATGGCTAGAGGTGTTAGTGTATTGTATAAACCTAAGGAAAAGTTGTTTCAGATATGTATGGCTAACTTTAACCTTTGTAGAATCCTCTTATTGGGTCCGAGCATACAGTATGTGTACCTTGTTTGAAAATATGTGAATTGATTGTTCAAATGTTTTGGTACGTAAGATTCTATTCTCTGATTTTCCTAGTGGATTTCCATACTACCGTGCTATATGAGATTGTGAAAAGTGTTTTTATCTACCTATCTTATTATGTGCAAAGCTCGTAAATGCTCGAGGGTGTTGATATAAAAGTGTGTGGTAATGAAGGAAAAAATGTTAATGTGTCCAAGTATGGGAATGTATATAATGGTTAAAAATCGTGCGTGGTAAGTAGTCAAAAAGGTATTGTGAAATGGTGTTAACAGGTTGATCAATTATGGCAATGCCTTGTATACGAATTACTACTTAGTGAGAATTATGTTGCCTTGGGCCCAAATAAATAAAGTGTTGATACAAACTTGTGTTCTTCAAAATGATGATTCTTGTGATGTAATTGGTTGTGGCTGTTGTTATTAATTTAAATTGTCAGGTGGGGTCGGGTTGCGCACCGCAACACGAAGTAATAAGGTGTGGGTTGTGGTGATAAGAATGGATTAAATTGTTAGGCAGGGTCGGGTTGCACGCTGCAACACGAAGTAATAAGATTGATGGGTTGTGGTGATAAGGGTGGCCGGGGTAATAAGGGTGGCTGAGGTAATAAGGATGAAATGTGGTCATTATTGTGTCCCTGGTATCTAGAAATACAATTTCTTTTATTAATAGCAATCCACCCAAATTTTGTACCAATTTCGCTGAATCCACCCAATTTTGTACCATTTTGTAAAAATGGGACAAATGTACCAATACCCCTAGTAACACATTCATATGTCAAGCCTTTCTCTCGGCCAAGTCTTATTGCGTCTCAAAATTTTGTTGGTAATAACTAGTTGTGTAGAAGTGTGTTGCAGTGCTTCGTTGTGAAGTAGAGTTGCTAAACATAATTGGATTTTAAAATTCTGGAGCAATACATAACGTGACTATACACGGAGATCTTCTTTCAAAAACATAAAGGTCCTCGTAATCCCTTATATTATCACATTTCCTAGTGGTTACAATGTAAAGGTCACTTCTATAAGCTCTCTCACTTTCTTTTCACTTGTCCTGCATCATGTATTGTTTACCCGTAATCTTCAATGCGATGTTATCTCAAATTCTCAACTAGTTACCCAACTATATGATTTGATTTAATTAACCTCACTTTATGTACTCTAAAAGCGCCGTGAGAGTGGAAAGTTTCCCCTTTACTACAGACTTCTAAATGTCTTCAACACTATTTAAGCTTGTTGATACCAAATGGTGTTCTTAGTTGTGTTTCCTTAATATCTATTTTCATCTGGTAACTCTCCTTGTGAATCTAATTTTATGCCTTATGGCATCGAGGGTCGGGGTATGTTTCTTTTGTTATGATAAAAATATACTGCTCGCACTCCTTGTGAGATTTTCTCCTAAGCAATCATTTACCTGCTCTGCTTGTCCATGTGACTAGGTAACTTTGGTTTCTCTTCTCTGATAAGTGCATCAAGACTTCTCACCCTTTCATAATTATTCATATGGTCACTTCGAGGCCTTATTCTACACTAGCTCGTACTGATTGTAAGTACTTTCTCACCATTGTTGAAGATTTTCTAGGGCTACGAGGGGTTGTCTCATGGGTTCCAAAAGTAATGATTTTCCTTAAAAGCTATAGCTTAAATTGCCATGATTTCAAACCAAAGTGTGTCCCCTTTTCAAAAGTCTTAAATCGGTTGGATTTGATGAGGGTATGTGGCTTTCTACTCAGTCGACTTCTAGGAGTATTGACAACGTCATTGTCATGTATGGGAATTTTGCTACCTCTAGCATTCCACCACCTTAGGAAGGATTAGATTGTTCGAATTATGATAATCCCATAAGTATATGACCTCTTTTCCATCTTCATGCTCTTGTGGCATAGAGTCCTTGTGTCGCTTATTGCTAGGAGTGGAATCAAATTCCACGTATTCCATTTGCAGCCTCAATCACACTGATGTTGCAAGAGTCTTACCATTTGAGCTCAACTACTTACCTTACACTCAGAGACACAATTGGTGTATCCTACTTGTTCAGTTCTTTAAAAATCTCAAGTTCACATACATGGTATTCACCTTATCTAAGAATACTACTGACCATTATGCTTCATTTAACTGATAATTGATGTAGTCACCTGGACTAGACCATGTCAGCATCACTAATAGAAATCCTTGTGTCTCTAAGCATATAACCTCATGAAATACTCTACTCAGCACATTAATGGATTCCTGAATAATTCCAGCCCAATCTTGAACTCCGTTGCTCCTTACTGTATTTGGCCTATTTGGTATTGAAGGTACAAACGTGTCAAAGTCACCCTGTGACCATATATATTCAGTAGGTAATTTTAGGGTCAATTTATTATAGCACATCTTAGAGAAATCACGAAGGTCACCACGTGTTTAATTTGGGTGCTCGCATAGAGATTTAGAATTCAGGAGGGTGAACGGATTATTCCAAAAATTTCCTCGGTAGATGTTATGTGAACTGAGAATGAAGGGTACATAAGTGCATTTCCCCATTAGGTTGCACTAGGAGTATGATGTTCCCCGTAACTGTTCCTCATGTACTTTTTATTTTCACATGTTTATGTCTAAGAAGGTAGTGATAAAAGAAGGGTGTGAATTGATTTGATTGAACTATATGATCATGGTAATATCCTATATGATGCATTATTGGCAAGAATCATCGTGTCTTGACTTCATATGAATTGTTGATTGAAATGAAATTATATTTTTGTTGATGAACACATTTGTAGCTGGTAGGGACTATTATGAACACATGATTGCTTGGTTACTATGAAATGATATTCTTGATGGTATGATTTCATGTGATGGAATTGGGGGTTGTTGTTGTTACCATGAATCGTAATGTCCGGTGGAATGTAAATTGTACAGTGAAAATCATTAAAGGTAAAGTTAATGGATAGTTAACTCATGCGAGGTGTCTAGCTCTCATTCCTGTTAGGTAAGTTTAGGGATTGGGATTGCTTCCATGAATGTGTTATGGCAAAGATTGTAAGACGAGGAGACCACCTTGAAGGCCGAAAGTGTCGTGGAAAGAAAATGTTTTCGCTTGGTTGTATATCAATTAGTTTTGACTTGAATGGTGCCTTATAGGTGTTATGATCTGAAAACGTGCAGTCCATGTTCAGGTGTCATTATGATAATGTAGCTCTTGTGATGCTGAGAATTTGTGTTATGGGTATATACATTGTGAAGATTTTTCGAGTTATTGATGAGTTTTTAGGATGGTTTTGGGTGATTCTCTGACAGGTGGATAGGCCTAGTTACAAAGGAGATACTATCGAAATTTCTGAAAAATTTGGGAGTTAGTCAAAATTTAGGGACTTGAGGTAGGATAGAAAAGAGATATGTGATGTTAGGTGTTTGGGTCAGGATCTACCTCTCATTCGAGGACGAATTATCCTAAGCGGGGGAGAATGTAAGACCCCAGAATATTTTGCTAAGCAATATAGGATTCGGGCTGCCAGGTAGGCTAATTATAATATTTTATGTGCTTTAAATATGATGTAAACGAATGGGAGGTGTTGAATAAGTGTATGAGTCATATAATAAGTAAGGTAGGGTCCAAGGGAAGCCTAAGTCTAAGCCAAATGGGAAAATTTTTATAATAGGCTAAAATTCCAAAGGTACTTGCACTAGTCCACACTTTGAACGAGCATATCTATATAAATATATATATATATATATATATATATATATATATATATATAA
>ML433720.1:0-26096 GCA_005239525.1 Nicotiana knightiana | reverse complement strand
CGAGCATATATATATATATATATATATATATATATATATATATATATATATATATATAAGGCATTATGTGATGAATAAACTATAAAATGAAAGATCTTTGAGTCTTGTTTCTAACGCTTCAACCCGTTCTTCATTTGGACATTCCTACGAAAATTTATGGTCAAATTACCGAAGGCTGGAAAAATGCAATCATGTGTCAAATCTGCGAACGCATTTCATGTCGCATGTTGACTCTGTGATCGCAAACCAGGTCACAGACTAGGCCAGTGTTGCCCAGTTTTGGGCACCTATTTCGTGATGCATTCTGCGGCCCAAATGTTTGTTCTGCGGTCCATTCTGCGATTGCAGACCCTGTTACGGAGGTTTATTTTTCCTATTTTTATAACCCGACCCCATGTCATGAATAGGTTTAGGGGCTTTATTTGGGGTACTTTTCTACTGATTTTAGAGAGAGATAAGAGCATATAGAGAGAGAAAGAAGGGGCATAACTTTATAATCATCCAAATATTGCTCGAGTCTTCAAGAATCAAGGAAGATAACCTTAGATTGTCCTTCATCCGGGTAAGTCCTACTCCCAAACATTTCATGCAAGAGGTTAGGGGTTCAAATATGTTGTGAGGGTTAGAAATAGTCCATTCATGTGGGACTATGTTGTAGTATATGTTATTAAAGAACTATTTTGGGTAGTTCATGTTAAAAAAATGGGCTGAAGGAAGAAGAGATTGCAATTCCTAAACCTTGTAGTTTACTTCACATGCTAGGTGTTTGATGAAATTCATAAGAGAGTTATACCATGGGTAATTTTCTTAATTAGTAATCGATTTCCGCTATCTCCTTATAGATTGTTATGACTAGAGGTATTGGTGTATTGTATAAACCTAAGGAAAAGTTCTTTGAGGTATGTATGGCTAACTTTAAGCTTTGTAGAATCCTCTTGTTGGGTCCGTGCATACGATTTGTGTACCTTGTTTGAAAATATGTGAATTGATTGTTCAAATGTGTTGAGACGTAAGATTCTATTCTCTGATTGTCCTAGTGGATTTCCATACTACTGTGCTATATGAGATTGTAAATTTTTTTTTTAATGTGCCTATCTTATTATGTGCAAAGCTCGTAAATGCTCGAGGGTATCAATATTAAGTTGTGTGCTACTAAAGGAAATAATGTTAATGTGCCCAAGTGTGGGAATTTATATAATGGCTAAATACCGTGCGTGGTAAGTAATGGAAAAGGGTATTGTGAAATGGTGTGAAAAGGTTGATCAATTATGGTATACTAATTACTACTTGGTGAGAATTATGGTACTTTGGGCCAAATAAATAAAGTGTTGATATGAACTTGTGTTTCTTGAAATGATGATTCTTGTGATGTAATTGGTTGTGGTTGTTGTTATGAATTTAAATTGTCAGGCGGGGTCGGGTTGCGCGCCGCAACACGAAGTAATAAGGTGTGGGTTGTGGTGATAAGGATGGATTAAATTGTCAGACGAGGTCGGGTTGCGCGCCGCAACACGAAGTAATAAGGTGTGGGTTGTGGTGATAAGGATGGATTAAATTGTCAGACGAGGTCGGGTTGCGCGCCGCAACACGAAGTAATAAGGTGTGGGTTGTGGTGATAAGGATGGATTAAATTGTCAGACGAGGTCGGGTTGCGCGCCGCAACACGAAGTAATAAGGTGTGGGTTGTGGTGATAAGGATGGATTAAATTGTCAGACGAGGTCGGGTTGCGCGCCGCAACACGAAGTAATAAGGTTGATGGGTTGTGGTGATAAGGGTGGCCGAGGTAATAAGGATGGAGTGTGATCATTATCACTATTGAAGTGAAAATCTCATAAACTCTTGAATATGGTGATGTTGAAAGGGGAAAAGGAGAGATAGAGAAACTTGCTGATTTTGGTTGTGTCTCTCCACGTGCATTGATTGATTGGTTTTATTACTGGGTCTTATTTGTGTATTGTGTGATTGTACTTGGGATAAAGTTTGTTCATACATACTAGTATTATGCCACAATACTAACGTCCCTTTTGCCGGGGGCGTTACATCTTTTATATGGATGTAGGTGGGTCCACAGCAGGTAGCTCAGCTCGCCGTTAGTGGTGGCTTCTCCTCATCCTTTTCAGCTGTACTGGTGAGCCCCACTTCCTCTCGGGGCCATGTGTGGTTCATGCCACCTTCTTTTGAGTTTATTGTATATTGTCAGGTATAGCCGGGGCCTTGTTGCCGGCAGGTAATGTTATGTTTCTTATATTCGTAGAGGCTCCGTAGACACAATGTGGGTACTGTACATATGTATTTTGGGTTAGTAAAGGTACAGTTCGGAATCATGATCCACGTTGGTAAATGTTGTATGTATTTTGTAAGTATTTGGTATCATATGTTGGTAGTGATAAAAAGGTAGAAATGAAATCAAATCGTAAGTTTATGCTTCAGTCTTATTTGCTACTTCACATGAGTAATGTATATTGATATCACGGGGTAGTACGTGGGATAGGTGAGGAAAATCCAGGTCCGCTTGACCGGGATCATCCGGTTGAGCGTCGGTCGTGCCCTTGGGTTTTAGGGCGGGACACTAAATCTACTCTAGTCACTCACAATAGATAGATAACTCGCCAAAGCTTTACAATGATTGAATCATGGCATTTACTAACATCTGAGTAGCTTTGCTCGCATCCTCACGGTCCACAACCACAAAATAATCTGCTTGTGAGAACTCAAGATCTCGAAGCCCATAAAGCGCACAAATTATCATATATGATCCCAAATCCACCGCTCAAATACATAACACATCCCTAATACTCAATCATTCCTTGAGGGATACCCCAAAAATCCTTCCGCGTCACCAAGGAACCTCGAATATCAGCAGTCGATCCAACCGAGAGCGTCGCTATACCAATGAAGCACCCTTAACTCCACACATGCACTTTCTGAAATGCATACCCTCATCAAGCCACCCAATAGTTCCATTATCTACCTAGTCATCTGAAACTGCCAATGTGGCCTAAGAATTTACGACATTCCTTCCCGAACTAAACCGTGACCTCACACATGCAATCATTACTCTACACGACATATTGCATACACCATACCATCCTATGGTAAACATAAGAACTTCATAATCCCTTCTGAGCCAGAAGCAACTACGCACCCAACTAGACAAGAACTTCCCATTTAATAACATTTAGAAGCAAAATCACTATACATCACTTGCACCTCATGCCAGTAGAAAATACGCATCTCTAACTGTGGTAGAAACCATCAAGAACTATCTGAATCTCATTTGCACAACACCAAACGGTCAGGACAGAATCCTTCTAACTCAACCAAGCTATGCAGGCCACCAAAAATCCAAGAGCATTTCTAAGAAACACCTGTAAAGACTCGTTGCCTCATAAACATCCCAAGAAATAATCATATCCCTTACCATGACGATTCGATCTACTACGAAGTTGTCCTATTTATCCATGTTCCTTCTATCTTACGTGCGAATTGGTACTTCGTTTTTCCATAATACTGCAATTCTCAACCCGGATCACCACACGATAGCCAAGCATAAAACTACATCGTCTGAGGATCACAAGTCGCTGAATACTCTCCCAAATATCCCCAAAAGTACCACATTCAAAATACTTACCCTCGAGAGACTTCCTGCGAATCTAAAGCCATTACCTTTACCTTCATGATACTGATATGTAGAATCCATGATAATGTAGAAATGCCACATGTCTTGACACCCTCCATGTAAATCTCAATTCTATCCCAAAACACACCTTGAAGACTCCCAATTGCTATATTTAACCTTGAATCCGTCAGAACCATCCTCGAGGGTCATCCACTCTACTCAAACCTAAATTAGACTGATCAAGCGGACCGAACGACCTGTTCTCCATTAGCACTCCAACACCGCAGGAAGTAACCCCACCTTAATGCAACCAAATAAATTTTTGCCCCATGCACATTACATGCTTCACCAATAAAAACTCAAGGCATTCCATTATTCTTATACCCCTATCCAAAATTTCCTTTATTCAATTCATTCTCGATCTCAACCCCTGCAGGTCATAACTGATTCACCAGTATACCTCGAACCGAACACAACACATCACATAATCGTGCAACAAACTTATCATTAACAGAATCCCCCATTTCGTTCAAAGCCATAGATCAAAACAAATAGTAACTCATAATGACCAGACGCTAACACCGCTGTCATACCACAGTGAGATTAAACTAAATCCTTCATAAGCTCATATATAACTCAAACCATTTAACATCCCATATCATCTCCAACCCTGCATTACCCATTGCAACAGTAAATGCCAACTCCTACAAGCGACCTACCTTAAGTTGCAACATATATCATTTACTTGGTTATGAGAACTTACAACATAATGACATAAGGAACACCCACCTCAAGAAAACCCGCAGGAGATACCCCTTCCTGCTTAGCCTCAAACTGATTTCTCTCTATACACTTCCAAAGATCATAACTATTACGCTATCGTTTTACCCTCATACATTAGAAAAAACGAATGCCTACCCTCGAGACATCACAATAAGCGGTATAAGAACCTCAAGATGATGGCAGAACTAACATTGGAGCGGTGGTCAAAAAAATCTTGACCATTTGGAAGCTCTCTGCACACCCGTTTGACCATCTGAATACCCTCACTGGACACCACATGCCCCAAGAATGCTACTAAACTGAGCCAAAAATTCACACTTGGAGAACTTTGAATAAATCTTTTCCTCCATCAATCTCTGTAATACCCTCCGCAAATGCTGAGTATGCTGCTCCTGGCTTCGTGAGTATGCCAGGTTGCTTTCATTTAATACCATAATGAATGAGTATAAATACAGCTGGAATACACTATCAATCAAATAGATGAATGCTACTGGGGCATTGGCCAGCCCAAAAGACATCACCAGGAACTCATAACACAACAGAAAGATCCGCTTCACTCCACAACTAAACAACATTAAAGGTCTTTTAGTACACTCGTAACTCGAAGCCATATGACAACTTGAGAGAGAAATCAAACACTCAATAGTTCTTGCTACATATCCGACAAATCTTTTTTGTCAGAATCAAACAATATGAGCCTATCTCACCATCCAATCACACCCACCACATAGTCATCTAGCCATAAAGTCCCGTCAACAAGGACACCAACGGACATATAAGTCCCCAAACACATGCACTCGCACAACAAAATCTCAGCACTCGGGCCATAGACAGAATCCGGCGTCAACTCCTCTGGACTAGCCCATTATCAACATGCTAAAATCACATATCATCCATGGAAGTCACAATCCATCAACGCACAGCTGATACCAACAGCTCGCGGGCGAATTCGAATACATGAAAGGAATTTCAAGAGTTACGCTTTTGGCCAAAGAAATGGATTCGCATGACAAGAATTCAAGAATGTGTGATTTTCCTAAGGGTTCTGTAGCCTCTCGAAGATAAGTACAAACTTCTTCGTACCGATCCGCAAGACTCTACTAAACTTGCTCATGACCAGTGAGTCCTATCTAACCTAGGGCTCTAATACCAACTTGTGACGACCCCAAATCTAAACCAGTAGTGATGGCGCCTATCGTGGGACTAGGCCAGCCAAATCCACACTCAAATCGTAATAATCTTTCATTAATATCTTTACTAAACGGATAACCCATTAAGGTTTCATTTAAACATTTAAAAAATAGATCATGCTTCACCGAATATTAAATACAATCGCGAGATCTCGCAGTCACTGGTCATGAGCATCACCAGGAAATATACAACTCTAGAAAAATAAACCCCATAATAGTAAGCAGGAGAGAGCAAGGTTGTGGATGCGTGCAACTACCTCGCAAAAATCTCCTAGAAATCTCTGGAACAGATACACAGCTCACTCTGCCCCTAGAACCTGGATCTGCACACAAGGTGCAAGGAGTAATGTGAGTACGCCAACTCAGTAGTAATGAAAATAAATCAGGTATGAGCAGTAAGAAACACATAAACTCAAATCAGCATTTCACAATACGCACATTCTTTCTTTCCAATAGTGTATACGTTAAATCATCACGCTTAAAAAGCCGATTTAAGTAAAAATTCATTTGACAATATACTCGCCAACAGTTTCAACATAACTTTCAAAAATTTTCGTGTAAAAATCATAAAAATCCTCTCGGGGAAAACATATTTCATAAGTTCAGAGTGAAAGTGGTAAAATAATAAGTAGCCCTTCGGGCAAAACATGTATTAGAAACCGCCCCTCAGGCGTTACATAAATCAGAAATCAGCCCCTCGGGTATACCTCATAGTCACTCATAATCACCCCCTCGGGCAACCTCATAGTCACTCATAATCAACCCCTCAAGCAGCCTCACAATCACTCATACCTCCCAATCACTCGGCACTCGGCCTCAGCACTCACACTCAGTAGGTACCTGTGCTCACTAGGGGTGTGTATAGACTACGAAGGGGTTCCTTCAGCCCAAACGCTAATATCGAGCAACCTCGTGGCATCTCATATCCTCACAATCAGGCCCTCGGCCTCACTCAGTCATAAACTCTCAGTAAGCCCCTTGGGCTATCAGTAAAATGGGATACTCGACCAAAAACATCATCATTTTTTATAGCTCAAATATTGTAAATAAGGTTGAGTTTCGAAAACAGTTAAGAATAATATGAAAGAGTGTAAATCATAAGTAAACACAGTGAGGAAAGGGCAGTAAAACGCCCCCAAGGGGTCTAAACAAGTCGGCGCAAGGCCCCAAACACAACTTTCAACCAAAATATAGCAGTAGTTTTAGAGCACGATTTAACATATGATTTAGAGTAAAATACGCAACTCAATAGTTATCGCGTAAAGGACCAAGTCCAAATCCAAATCAATGCACGCCACACACTCGTCATCTAGCATGTGCGCCACTCAAAAAATAATGAGAAAATACGAAGCACGAGGTTTCATACCCTCAGGACAAGATTTACAGCCATTACATACCTCAACCCGGCCCAAATGCTAATCCACGATGCTTTTGCCTCTCGAATCGGCTCCCGATTGCTCCGAGTCTAACCAAAACCAGATTAACATCATCAATATACGCTAAAGGAACAAGGCCCAATCGAAAACTATCAATTTTAACAAAAATTCCCAAAACCGGCCAAATCCGAGCCCCAGGCCCAGGTCTCGGAATTCGATAAAAATCACATCATAAGAATCCTTATCCTTTCCTGAGTCTACACGTACAAAATGCATCAAAATTCGACCACAATTGACCCCTAAATTCTTTAATTATAAGTCTCAATTTCCCAATCCCTAAACCCAAAATTTATGCCTTTAAATCCACTAATTCCAAGCCTAATCCGTCAAATAACAACATAGAATCGAGGTTTTAATCCGAGAAACTTTCCTCCATAGAAGACCCTCTAAATCCTTCTTCAATTTACTCCCAAAATGTCTCAACCCACATGCAAAAGGGATGAAAAATGCCAAAAATTCTCGGAGGCACGTATTTATACTTCCTGCCGAGTAAAACTGCACTTGCGGCCTTTGCTCCGCACCTACGGACCCGCACCTGCGGTCCCAGGTGCGCACCTGCAGAATTCCACTTAATGTCCAAACCTCGCACCTGCGGTGAATCACCTGCACCTGCGGCTCCGCAAGTGCGACCCATGTCTTGCACCTACGACTTCCTCTAGCCTGACCCCTTTTCGCACCTGTGCAAGCCACCCTGCACCTAAGGCGTCGCACCTGCGGCTACCCTTCCGCAGGTGCGGCCACACCAGAAGCCTAGCACAAGCAGCGTCTTCAGCTACATTTTCCAACTTCAATCCCTCCGATGACTATCTGAAATAATCTCGAGCCCATCGGGACCCTAACCAAAAGCACAAAAAAGTCCCATAACCTTATTAAAACTTAGTCGAGCCCTCAAAACGCCCAAAATAACGCCAACACACCCAAAATCACACCGGGTTCAAGCCTATGAACTTTGAGATTTCTAACTTTCGCCAATGATGCCGAATCCAATCAAAACAAGTCTGAATGACCTGAAAATTTGTGCACATATCTAAAATGACATTACGAACCTGCTCCAACTTTCGGTATTCCATTCCGACCCCGATTACCTAATTTTCATTGCCGAACGAAAATTGTCAAAATCAAACTTTCGCCAATTCAAGCCTAATTATACACGGGACATCAGAACTTCATTTCGAACACACTCCTAAGTCACAAATCACCTAACGAAGCTATCGAACCATAAAATCCACGTTTCCGAGGTCGTTTACCAATAAGTCATCTTCCGATTGACTTTTCCAACTATTGAACCAAGTTAAGAGACTAAGTGTCTCATTTCTCTCTAAAAATCGCTCTGAACCCGAGCCGACCACTCTAACACAACATAATGAAGTTGAACCACATATAATGAAGCAGAAACGGGGAAAACATGGCGATTACTTTTGGAACGACCGGTCGGGTCATTACATCCTCCCCCACTTAAACATACAATCATCCTAGAACGTGCCAAGAGCTGTTCTCCAACACCATCAAACTGCCGCATAACCTCACCACGCACATGCCCTGTGGTGATCCCACGTGACCCTATCCCATATAGGCCCAATAGCACAACACTGTTGAAATTTCTAAATCCAACCTAACCCATAAACCTTAGAACCAAATTTCCACTTCTGAAATAATTTACAAGATCAAACCACAACTGTAAACTGAATAAGACCTAACACGGTAAATTAAGCCATGTACGTAACCGTAGATGAAATCACATAATATACCACATGACTCAAACACTCATAGCGATAACTCCTAATCACAATAGTTTCTCAAAACAACCCAATACCGGTTAATAACATGCTATCAATGAAAGCCTCGCTTTAAAACCTTTCATAAGGCGTCGATGATAAAAGAAACACGTAGAACTAGCAACCATTCGTCTGATAAGTCATACATGAAGCTCCCCTTTCTCAAATGAATTGTAGCAGATTTCTAAGCCGACTCCCGATATTTATCCTTCCAACTATGTTGTAGTCAATTCTAATAGTATTCATTCTAGGTCCAATGGCCTCTTCTCATCTAACACGACCACTATGATGACATGACACATCAATACAATTCAAAGCCATAGACTGTGCAACTCATGCACTCAATTGCAACATCCCAATGTAATCAAATTATATAAACTATTCACACGAGATGACAATCCCGCCATTAACAATTATCGTCACAACAACATGCTAAGAGCCTGACACTCATCAAAAAATCAAAACACACGAACCTGACACCAAGGATTATACCTCCACTTAACTCCGCTATAATGCATGATACCATCCAAACGTTGGGTCACATGAAATACTTCCAACCACCGGGCAAAAAAATCAATAACCATGCACAATTATACATCAAGTACTCCAGGTGCATTGCCATAACCATGGGGAAATCAGATGATACCATGCTACACAAATCAGAAGGTACACAACCAATACGTCTCAATCCCGCAATACCCAATTACTTACCCTACTAAAATCTAGCTATAAAGCCCAATTAGAACAACACCATGTGTGCATATAACCAATAATAACCACTTCTCGCAACACCGAAGGATAACTCGTAGATCACTCCAGAACAAAAATAAATTCAATGACAGTCAAATGGTACATCCCTCAACATTAGCAATTCGGAGCCAACAATTCCGACCCGGTGCAGAACACACACCAATACTGGCCTACTCCAATAACCCTAAATCAACCATGGTCACTCCCAACAGATAGATAACTCTCTGAAGGTTCACAATGAGTGAATCATGGCATTTACTAACATTTGACTAGCTTTGCTCGCATCCTCACGGTCCACAACCACAAAATATTCTGCTTATGAGAACTCTCGATCTCGAAGCCCATAAAGCGCACAAATTATCATATTTGATCCCACTCCACCGCTCGAATACATAACACATCCCTAATACTCAATCATTCCACGAGGGATACCCCAAAAATCCTTTTGTGTCACCAAGCAACCTCGAATATCAGCGGTCGATCCAACAAGAGAGTGTCGCTATACCAATGAAGCACTCTTAACTCCACACATGCCCTTTCTTAAATGCATACCATCATCAAGCCACCCAATAGTGCCATCATCTAACTAGTCATCTGAAACTGCCAATGCTGCCTAAGAATTTTTTACCTTCCTTCCAGAACTAAACCGTGACCTCACACATGCAATTCTTACTCTACACGACAAACCGCATACACCATACCATCCTATGGTTAACATGAGAACTTCATAATCCCTTCTTAGCCATAAGCAACTACGCACCCAACTAGATAAAAACTTCACATTTGATCCCATTTAGAAGCAAAATCAATATACATCACTTGCACCTCACGCCCGTAGAAAATACGCATCTCTAACTGTGGTAGAAACCATGAGGATCTATCAGAATCCCATTTGCACAACACCAAACCGTCAGGACTGAATCTTCTAACTAAACCAAGCTATGCAGGCCACCAATAATCCAAGAGCATTGCTAAGAAACACCTGTAAAGACTTGTTGCCTCATGAACATCCAAAGAAATAATCATATCCCTTTTCATGCCAATCCGGTCTACTACGAAGTTGTCTTATTTATCCAAGTTTCATCTAACATACCTGCGAATTGGTACTTCTTTTTTCCTTGATACTGCAATTCTCGACCCAGACTCACCACACGAGACCCAAGCATAAAACCATACTTTCTGAGGCTCATAAGCAGCTGAATACTCTCTCAAATATCCCTTAAAGTACCACATTCAAAATACTTACCCTGGAGAGACTTCATGCGAATCTAAAGTCATTACCTTCACCTTCCTGATACTGATATGTAGAATCCATGATAATGTAGAAATGCCACAACTCTTGACACCCTCCACGTAAATGTCAGTTCTTGCCCAAAACACACCTTGAAGATTCCCAATTTCTATATTTAACCTTGAACCCGTCAGAACCATTCTCGAGAGTCGTCCACTCTACTCAAACCTCAATTAGACAGATCAAACGAACTGAACGACATGTGCTCCATTAGCACTCCAACACCCCAGGAAGTAACCCCACCTTAATGCAACCAAATAAATTCTGGCCCAATTCACATTACATGCTTCACCAATAAAAACTCAAGGCATTCCATTATTCTTATACCCCTATCCAAAATTTCCTTTATTCAATTCATTCTCGATCTCAACCCCTACAGGTCATAACTGATTCACCAGTATACCTCGAGCCAAACACAACACATCACATAATCGTGCAACACTTGGACACCACGTGCCCTAAGAATTCTATTGAACTGAGCCAAAAATTCACACTTGGAGAACTGTGCATAAAGCTTCTCCTCCATCAATCTCTATAATACCCTCCGCAAATGCTGAGTATGCTCTTCCTGGCTTCGTGAGTACGCCAGGATGCTATCATTTAATACAATAACGAATGAGTATAAATACAGCTGGAATACGCTGTCAATCTAATACATGAACGCTACTAGGGCATTGGCCAACCCAAAAGACATCACCAGAAACTCATAACACAATAGAAAGATCCGCTTCACTCCACAACTAAACAACATGAGAGGTCTTCCAATACACTCACAACTTGAAGCCATATGCCAACTTGACACAGAAATCAAAGACTCAATAGTTCTTGCTACATATCCAGCCAATCCTTTTGTCACAATCAAATAATATCAGCCCATCTCACCCTAGAATCACAATCACCACATAGTCATCCAGCCACAAAGACATGTCAACAATGACACCAACGGACATATTAGTCCCCAAACACATGCAGTCAAACAACGAAATCTCAGCAGTCAGGCCACATACAGACATCTTTGTACCAATCTGCAAGAATCTACTAAACCTGCTCGTGACTAGTGAGTCCTATGTAACCTAGGGCTCTGATACCAACTTGTCACGACCCCAAATCTAAATCAGTCGTGGTGGCACCTATCGTGGGACTAGGCCAGACAACTCACTAAAATTTTAATAATTTTTCATTATATCATTACTAAACTGATAACCCATAAATGTTTTGTTTAAACATTTTAAAAACAAATAAAGCTATACAGAATATTAAATACAATCACGAGACCCGGACTCACTGGTCATGAGAATCTACAGGAAATATACAACTCTGGAAAAATAAACCCTATAATACTAAGAAAGAGAGGGCAGGGTTGCGGACACGTGCAACTACTTCACAAAAATCTCCTAGAAATCAATGGAACAGATACACAACTCACTCTGCCCTAGCACCTAGATCTGCACCCAAGGTGCAGGGAGTAATTTGAGGACGCCAACTCAGTAGTAATGAAAATACATCACGTCTGAGCAGTAAGAAACACATAAAGTCAAATCATCATTTCACAATAAGCAAAGCCTTTCTTTCCAACAGTGTATACGTTAAATCATCACGCTTAAAAGCCGATTTTAGTAAAAATCATTTGGGAATATACTTGCCAACAGTTTCAACATAACTTTCAAGAAGTCTAGTGTAAAAATGATAGAAATCATAAAAATCCTCTCGGGCAAAACATATTTCATTAGTTTAGAGTGAAAGTGGTAAAATCATAAGTAGCCCCTCAGACAAAACATGTATCAAAAACTGCCCCTCGGGCGTAACATTACTAAAAAAATAGCCCCTCGGGCATACCTCACAATCACTTATAATCAGCCCCTCGCGCAAACTCATACTCACTCATAATCAACCCCTCGCGCAGCCTCACAGTCACTCATACCTCCAATCACTCATCACTCGGCACTCGCACTCAATAGGTACCTGTGCTCACTGGGGTTGCGTACAGACTCCGGAGTGGCTCCTTCAGCCCAAGCGCTAATATCAAGCCATCTCGTGGCATCTCATATCGACACAATCAGACCCTCGGCCTCACTCAGTCAGAAACTCTCAGTAAGCCCCTCGGGCTATCAGTAAAAGGGGGTACTCGACACAAAACATAATCATTTTTTTTATAACACAGTGAGGAAATAACATAATATGACTGGGTATAAATCATAAGTTAACACAGTGAGGAAATAGCATTAAAAAGCCCCCAAGGGTTCTAAACAAGTTGGTGCAAGGCCCCAAGCATGGCTTACAGCCCAAATATAGCAGTTGTTTTAGAACACGATTTAACATATGATTTAGAGTAAATTATGCAACTCAATACTTTCCACGGAAAGGACCAACTCAAAATCCAAATCAGTACACGCAACACAGTCGTCATCCGGCATGTGCGCCACTCCAAAAATAGTGAGAAAATATGAATTCCGGGGTTTCATACCCTCAGGACAAGGTTTACAGTCATTACTTAGCTCAATCTGGCCCAAATTCTAATCCGCGATGCTCTTGCCTCTCGAATCAGCTCCAGATTGCTCTGAATCTAACCAAAACCATATTAACATCACCAGTGTACGCTAAAGGAACAAGGCCCAATCAAAAAATATCAATATTAACCAAAATTCCCGAAATTGACAAAACCCGAGCCCCGGGCCCACGTCTCAGAATTCTATAAAAATCACATCACAAGAATCCTTATCCTTTCCCGACTCTACACATATAAAATTCATCAAAATCCGACCAGAATTGACCCCTAAATTCCTTCATTATAAGTCTCAATTTCCCAAGCCCTAAACCCCAAATTTATGACATTAAATCCACTAATTCCAAGCCTAATCCGTCAAATCACAAAATATAGAGTTTTTAGACCGAGAAACTTACCTCCAAAGAAGACCCTCGAAATCCTTGTTCAATTTTCTCCAGAAATGTCTCAACCCGCTTACAAAAGTGATGAAAAATGCTAAAAATTTGCGGAAGCAAGTATTTATACTTCCTGCCCAATGGATCTGCACCTGTGGCCCTTACTCCGCACCTGTGGTCCCAGGTTCACACCTGTGGACCCGCACCTGCGGTCCTAGGTGCACACCTGCGGAATTCAACCTAAGGGCCAAATCTCGCACTTGCGGTGAATCACCCGCACCTGCGACTTCCTGCAGCCTGACCCTTTTTCTCTGCTGCAACTTCCTCGAGCCTGAACCGTTTTTGCACATGCGCAAGCCACCCGCACCTGCAGCTACCCTTCCGCAGGTGCGGCCACACCAAAAGTCTAGCACTAGCAGCTTCTTCAGCTGCATTTTCCAACCTCAATCCCTTCGATGACTATCCGAAATCATCCCGAGCCCCTCGAGACCCCAAGAAAAAACACAAACAAGTCCCATAACCTTATTCAAACTTAGTAGAGCCCTCGAAACACCCAAAACAATGCCAAAACAACAAAAATCACACCAGATTCAAGCCAATGAACTTTGATATTTCTAACTTCCGTCAATCATACCGAAACCAACCAAATCACGTCTGAATGTCCTGAAAATTTTAACACATATCCAATGATATTACAAACATGCTCCAACTTCTGCAATTCAATTCCAACCACGATAGCCTAATTTTCACTGCCGACTGGAAATCGCCAAAATCCAACTTTCGTCAATTCAAGCCTAATTCTACACCGGACATCAAAAATTCATTCCGAACACACTCCTAAGTACCAAATCACCTAACGAAGCTATCCGAACCATAAAATCCACATTTCCGACGTTGTTTACCAAAAAGTCAACTTTCGGTTGACTTTTCCAACTATTGAACCAAGTTAAGAGACTAACTGTCTCATTTCTCTCAAAAAAACACTCCGAACCCGAGCCGACCAATCTAACACTGGTTTTCCTAGCAAGTTTGGTGTTAGGCTCCATCACAATCCCGAAGGTTAGGAATCTGGGTCGTGACAGTATCTCCTATGAAAGGCGTGATGAGGATTAGCAAGAAATGCAAACTCAGCCCCTAGTATGTCAAACCTTATCAAATTATTCAGAGAATCGGTGAAGTAGATTATAAGCTTCAGTTGCCCCTAGAATTAGATGTAGTGCATCTGATATTCGATGTGTCCATTCTTCAAAGTGCTTAGGTGATCCATCTTGTAGTACCCCCATTGTAGATACTAAAATCACAAAGGACCTATATTATGAAGAAATTCTGGAGGCTATCCTAGATCGTCAAGTTCGTAAGTTGCAAACCAAAGAGGTAGCTTCAGTTAAAGTACTTTGGAGGAACAATAATATAGAATAAATAACCTCGAGTATTAAAGAAGATATGAAATCTAGGTAACCTCATTTGTTTCATACTACGGGAGACAATGTTAAGACTACTAAAGTAGGCACAACCCAATATGATAGGACAATGTTGTAAGAGTGATTACGATTCAATATTTGAGGATGGATGTTGTGAAACAGGATGATGTTACGCCCCACGCTCCCCTCCCCTCCCCTCCCCCGCATAAATGAAGTTGAAGATTAAATAGTTTTTGGAACAACCAATCAGCCGACGACACGTTATGAGGAAAACAAGGTGATTACATTCGATCAAATTTCATTAGCTACCCCACAGGGGGCAGTAGCCCGTGTGGTGCAACCGATTTTGCACTTGGGGAAGTGGAAAATCTAGACATGGTATAAAAATGTAGTGTAGCTTTCATCACTTTCATTCTATAAGATATCACCGGCTTTCGCTCGCGAAAAATTTATTTAAACCCCTTTAAGAATTCCTAAACAATTCGATATTAATTCAAAGGTGAATCTAGTAGGAATTAGCATATAGAATTTTGTGATCTGATATGTATCGCATGTCTTCTTGTTATACTGATATTTGAGATTTCTTGGAGGCGGAGATAATCACCATAGAACTGTAAGAATTTAGGAAGCATCGCTAGCTCTTCAACAAATTACGTAAAGTAGTCTTCTTTGCTGGCATGCCTGTGTATAAAAGCTTCTTTGTAAATGATCCTTATGTTCTAAGCCTGAACTAGTGTATCTCCTTTATGAATCATTATTCATCTTCTTGTATGTTCTTTAATGGTAGAATTTCCTCATCCACTCTAAGATGTTTTTAGATAATATCTTGAGGTGTGAAATGAGGTTCATTCTGAGTCTAATATTGATATCTCTCGTAACTAACCTTTATTGTACTTTCCATAATCATTACATCTTTTGTACTGACGCCCTTTCCTTTTTGGGCACTGTGCTTATGCCCACATATACAGATAGACTCGATGGCATCCCTCCCAATAGGGAGCACGTTCCAACTATTTGTTGTCACACTCCACTTCTCTAGAGTAGTTCTACATTAGTTGATAGGTATTGAAATGTAAGGCCCCGTAAAAAATTTACCTAAAAACCTAGGATTTCGTGGTGCCGAGGTAAGTGTATGTATTAATGATAGTAGAGACTCGCCGCGGTACATAATTTTTGGTTTGAACAATACGATTGGAAGTTGAAGGAAAATATTTGGTAGAAAAGGGCATTTATGCTTCCCATCATGTGGCCCCAGAATCACTATGCGGGCCGCAAAATGGTCGCAGAGTGAGGCAGTCATTTGGGCCATTTTTGGATGTCATTTTGTGGCCCATTATGCGACCACAAATCAATTTCGTGGGCCGCACACTGATCGCAAAATCATCTTTATAATTTTGCGAAGGGAGGTTTGGTGGACCGCATAACGGTCCCAGAGTGGGACACACCTTACCAGTTCCGGAGGGCCATTTCACGTACCACATAAGCATTATGTGGTTGCATATGCGACCACAAATCCTATTCCGAAGCTTCATTTTAGAGTTTTTATAATCCAACCCTACTTCGATTAAATAGATGCAATGGACCATTTTAGAGCTAAAACCCAATATTATGAGAGTGAGAGAGTGCCTTGGAGTGGAAGAGTGATCTTCAACAAATTTTCCTTCGATTCTTGCTCAAATCCTCTATGATTAAAAGGAAAACTCACTAGTTCTTCATCTTAGAGGTAAGTTTCTAGACCCTAGCCCTTAATTTCGAAATTTAACTAAAAATGGATAATTGGTAATACAATTCTTCGGTATGGGAGTTGTTTATTTTGCATGCATATGTTATCGAAGGGTGTAGAATCATTGTGAGATAATGTATAAGGCAATGAAACACCTAAAAGCAGTCATAAATGTACATAAATTAACTCTTTCTTTCCGAAAACCCAGATACGATGCCTTATAACATTTAAATGTCAATCTCAATAAAATACCATTTGAAATGTGCCTTCTCACAAATTCCATAGAAATCAAGATAATTTAATACATGAATGATAGAAATCATAAATAACCTCTCGGGCAAAAACATATTTCATAAATTTCCCCTCGGGCATAATATCCCTCAGAATCAGTCAATCAGCATGCCTCACCGTCACTCGGTACCAGCCCCTCAGGAAACCTCACAGTCACTCATGCCTCCCAATCACTCGTCACTCAGCACTCGGCACTCGCACTCAGTAGGTACCTGCGCTCACTGGGGGGTGTGTACAGACATCAGAGGGGCTCCTACAACCCAAGCGCTGATATCAAGCCATCTCGTGGCATAACCACTCAGGCTCTCGGCCTCTCACATATCATAAACAATGTAACATGTTGTGGCGTGCATCCCGATCCCATAATATCATCACAACATAGGCTCTTAGCCACACTCAGTCCGAAATCTCTCAAAAAGCCACTCGGGCTATCAGTAAAATGGGGTACTCGACCCAAAATATCATTTTATATCCCAAAATAGTATAAATAAGACTGAGTTTTGAACTCATTTATGCATAGTATGACTGAGTGTAAATCATAAGTCAACACAGTGATGAATAGCAGTAAAATCCTCATCATCTCCCAAGTTTATACATAAAAAATGCATAGCATTCCAACCACAAATGACTCATCGATCCCTCAATTTTAAGTCTCGAGTTTGCCAAGCCCTAAACCCTAAATTTACACCATTAAATTCAATTCATTCCATGCTTAATCAGTCAAATACGAACATAGAATCGAGTTTTAGGTCCAAGAAATTTACCTACACGGAAATCCCTTGAAATCCCTCTTCAATTTGCTCCCAAAAGCCTCAGCCCGTATGAAAACAAGATGAAAATGCCTAAAATTCGCGAAGGCAAGTATTTATATGCTCTGCCCATGGGTTCTGCAACTGCGATCCAGTTTCCGCCTCTGCGGCCCCAGCACCAGTGACCAAAGGTCTGCATTTGCATACTTCACTTAAAGTCCTCCTTCCGCACCGGCGATCCAACCGCCGCACATGCGGGCTCACAGGTGCGACTTGCCTTCTGCACTTGTGATACAACCCCATCAAGCCAATATCCGCACGTGCGGCCACCCTTCCACAGGTGCGGAACACCAGAACAGCAACACAGCAGCAAAATTTCAAACCTTCAAACTCTCTGACGGCCATCCGAAATCAACCCGAGCCCCTTGGGGCCCCAACCAAAAATACAAACACCTTATATAACATCACCCGAACTTAGGCGAACCCTAGGAACACTCATAATATCATCAAAACATCAATTTAATCCATGATTCAAGCCTAAGCATTCATATGCTTCCGAAATCCGCCAACGATGCCAAAACCAACAAAAACACGTCTGAATGACCTGAAATTTGCACAAACATCCAAAATAACACTACGAACCTATCCCAACTTCCAAAAATCCATTCCGACCCGGTAGCTAATTTTCCACTACCGAACGAAAATTTCCAAAATCCAATTTTCGCGAATTCAAGCCTAATTCTACTCCGGACCTCCGAATGACATTCTGAACACACTCCAAAGTACCAAATCACCTAACAAAGTTATCCGAGCCACCAAAACCCCCATTCCGAGATCATTTACCTAATGTCAACTTCCGATTGACTTTTCTAAACATAAGGCCAACTTAAGAGACTAAGTGTGTCATTTCTCACCACGATTACTCCGAACCCGAACCAACCGACTCAACACGACAAATTTAGGCTAAGCAACACACGATAAAGCAGAAATAAGGGAAACAACGCTAAATCTTCCGTAACGACCGACCGAGTCATTACATTCTCTCCCTCTTAAATAAAAGTTCGTCCTTGAACTAGTTTAGAAACATATATGGAGACTCAAATTTGTGAAGATATCTGCTTCGCATCTCCCCTAAGGTCTCCCAGATCACCTCCTTTACCGACTGCTCTCTCCACTGAACTTTAACTAAAACTATATCGTTAAACTCCATCCTTCTGACCTGACGACCCAAAACAGCTTTACCTTCAAGCTGAACCATGCTGAAGTCCAAAACATGAGATGGGTCACCAACATACTTCTGAAACATGGAAACATGAAATACCGGATGAACACTCGATAAGCTGGGTGGCAAAGCAACTCTATAAGCCACCTCTCTAACTCCCTGAAGCACCTCAAAAGGCCCAATGAACCGGGGACTCAACTGGCCCTATGCCCGAACCGCATAACACCCTTTATGGGTGACACCTTCAGTAGCACCTTCTTCCCAACAATGAAAGACACATCTCGGACCTTCTGGTCCGCATAACTCTTCTTCCTACACTGCACCGTGCAAAGTCGCTCTTGAATCAATTTCGCCTTATCCAAGTCTGTGCCCAATAGCCTAGCCTCACCAGGCTCAAACGAACCAACCGGGGATCTACACCTCCTACCATATAAAGACTCATACGGATCCATCTGGATACTCGACTGATAGCTGTTATTATATGCAACCTCCGTGAGTGGTACAAACTGGTCCCATGAAGCCCCAAAATCAATGATATATGCTCGCAACATGTTCTCCATAATCTTAATAGTGCGCTCCGATTGTCCGTCCGCCTAAGGATGACATGTTGTGCTGAACTCGACATGAGTACCCAACTCCCTCTGCACGGCCCTCAAAAATTGAGATGTGAACTGAGTACCTCTGTCAGAAACTATAGAAACTGGGACACCATGCAACCGGACAATCTCCCTAATAGAAATCTCAACTAACTGCTACGAAGAATAAGTAGTACCAATAGGAATGAAGTGCGCGAACTTGGTCAGTCAATCCACAAAAACCCATATAGCGTCGAACTTCCTTTAAGCCTATGGGAGCCCAACTATAAAGTCCATGGTAATCCGCTCCCACTTTCACTCTGGAATATCCAACCTCTAATGCAACCCACCTGGCCTCTGGTGCTCATACTTGACCAGCTGGCAATTGAGACACCGAGCTACAAAATCAACAATATTCTTCCTCATCCGCCTCCACCAGTAATGCTATCTCAGATCCTGATACATCTTCGCGGCACCCGGATGGATGGAATACCGGAGCTATGGGCCTCCGCTAGTTGATAATACCCGGATCTCAAGTCAATAGTAAAGAACACCCTAGATCCCTGAAGCTAATCAAACAAATCATCAATACGAGGAAAATGATACTTACTCTTGAATGTAACCTTGTTCAACTTCATGTAGTCAATACACATTCTCGTGGAACCATCCTTCTTCTTCCAAAGCAACAATGGTGCACCCCAAGGTGACACACTACGCCGAATGAACCCCTTATATAGGAGTTCCTGAAGCTGCTCTTTCAATTTCTTAAACTCTACTGGTTCCATACAATAAGGAGGAATAGAAATAGGCTGAGTGCCTTGCACGAGATCAATACTGAGATCAATATCCATGTTAGGTGGCATGCCTGTCAGGTCCACAGGAAACACGCCCGAAAATTCACGGACCACAAGGACAGAATCAATAGTGGGAACCTCAACACTGACATCCCTCACAAAACCCAAATACGATAAACACCCCTTACCTACCATATGCTGGCCCTTCAGGTAGGAAATCACCCTAATAGGCACATACTTAATATAACCTCTCCACTCAGCCCTCGGAAATCCTGGCATAACTAAGGTCATAGTCTTAGCATGACAATCAAGAAAACAATGACACGGTGATACCCAATCCATGCCCAATATCACATCAAAATCAACCATGCTAAGCAACAACAGGTCCACTTGGGTCTCCAGACCCCAATAGTTATCACACATGACCGATGCACACGGTCCGCAACAATAGTATCGCCCACCGGTGTCGACACATGAACCGATGTAACTACAGACTCACGGGGAATTTCCAGAAAATGAGCAAAATATAATGAAACATAGGAATACGTAGAACCAAGGAGAAATAAGGCCAAAACATCTTGGCGACAAACTAAGACATACATGTGCTCACTACATCTGACGCCCACCCCTAGCTATTTGGACGGGTGGTGAAGTAACTGGAGCTGAAGTCGAGGGCTGACCCCTTTACTTAGAAGACCCACCAAGGAGACGAGGGCACTACCTCCATACATTTCCAAACTCTCCATAATCGAAGCAACTCCATGGAGGTGGAGACGGGGACTGAAAGAAACCACTAGCACAATAATAGCCACTAGAAGAACCATGCATAGAGGAACCCTGAACTGATGGTGCTCGAGATGCACTCTGGGATAGAAGGGCACGGAATGAAGAACGGCCCAAATGAGAACTGCGGGGACCAAGCCCCGAAGATGCACCACTATACGCTGCGCGGACTAGCTGAGGAGGCTTGAATGAAAGACCTCTACAATGCTGAAACTGTCCTCTGGAAGGAGCACCCCTGAAACTACCAGATCCACGAGGCCTCTTAGCCTCCCTCTCCTCTCGCTCCTGGTGGCAAACTGACTCAATATCTCGAGCCACATCAACAACCTTCTCGAAAGTAGCACCTGAAACTCTCTCTTTGGTCATCAGAATACGGAGCTGATAAGGGCCATCCATGAACCTCCTAATCCTCTCTCTCTCAGTAGAAACCTACTCGGTGGCATGATGGGCTAACTCTGAAAACCTCATCTCATACTGCGTAACTGTCAACTAATCCTGGCGCAGCTGCTCAAACTGCCTATGTAGCTCCTTTCTGTGAGACTAGGGAACATAATTCTCTAAGAAGAGAGTGAAGAACTGCTTCCAAGTAAGGGGTGTTGCACCAACAGTCCAATGCCTCTCATAAGACTCCCACCAAGTAAAAGCAGCCCCTGAGAACTGGAAGGCAGTAAACGACATCTCACTGGTCTCCAGTATCGCTGCAGTACGAGCATCCTCTAACACTTGTCCAAGAAACACTAGGCATCCTCGCCCTCAGCACCATTGAATGTACTAGGCTGAAGCCTACCAAATCTCTCCAACCTGTGTTGCTCATCATCTGGCAGGATTGGAATCCCAAAATCCTAAGCTGGGGCAACTGACTGGGCTGCAACTGCCTCCGAGGTCTGAAGCCCCTGAATAACCTGCTTAGGTGTACAGGCAGCTGGTGTTTGAGTGCCTCCCCCGTCCTGAGAAGTAGCAGTAGTAGAACAAACAACGACTGCTTGTGCAAGACTGGTGCACATAGTCAAAATCTTAGTCAGAGTCTCTGAAGCTCTGGAATCACAATAGGCATTGTTGGTGCCTGCGCGGGTCCCGCTAGAACATCAACGGCAGAGACCTGATCCAGAAAAATAGGTGGATACACTGGTACTACCCCGGCTGCTACGTGGCCCGCGCCCCTCCCTCTGCCACGGCCTCGACCGCAACCACGACCTCTCACTGGTCTAGCTGGTGTCTGGTCCCCCTGATCGGTAGCACGAGTCGTCACCATCTGTAAGAGAATGAAAACAACAGAAGTTTAGTTACAGGAATCAACAGATTCGCACGACAGAATTCAAGAATGTGAGATTTTTCCTAAGGGTTTTCTAGCATCTCAAAGATAAGTACAGTCGTCTCCGTACCGATCCGCCAGACTCTACTAAACCTGCTCATGATCGGTGAGTCCTATGTAACCTAGCGCCCTAATACCAACTTGTCACGACCCCAAATACTAAGACGGTCGTGATGACGCCTATCATCATACTAGGCTAGCCAATCCACCACGAAATAACATAAGGACTTTCCCTTAAATCTAAGACTATTCGATATGCCATCGAATTCTTTTGGTTTAACAAAGCAACAAAACAAATAAAATAGTTTATACACTACCCCAAAACCTGGAGTCAACCGTCACGAGCATCTACAACCAATATAACATACTACTATTTCTTTATTACAACCAGTTATAGGAAATGATATCAAATAATAGGATAATAAACGAAAGAGGGCATGCTGCAGACGCCAAACAGCTACCTTAAAATCCCGAACAAAGCTCCAACCAGAATGCGAAAAATAGCTATAGCTTAAACCCAGTACCTGAATGTGCACACACGGTGCAGGGAGTAATGTGAGTACGCCAACTCAATAGTAATGAAAGTAAATAATGTCTAAAGCAACGAAACACGTAAATGCAGTCATAAATGCACATAAATGAAATCTTTCTTTCAGAAAACACATATACGATGCCTTTAACATTTAAAAGTCAATCTTAGTAAAATACCATTTGAAATGTGCCTTCTAACAAATTCCATAGAAATCAAGATAATTTAATACAGGAATGATAGAAATCATAAAAAGCCTCTCGGGCAAAAGCATATTTCATAAATTGGCGCTCAGGCATAACATCCCTCGGAATCAGTCACTCAGCATGCCTCACCATCACTCGGTATCAACCCTTAGAGCAACCTCACAGTCACTCATGCCTCCTAATCACTCGTCACTCAGCACTCGTCACTCGGCACTCATACTCAGTAAGTACATGTGTTCACTGGGGGTGTGTACAGACTCTGGAGGGGCTCCTACAGCCCAAGCGCTAATATCAAGACATCTCGTGGCATATTCACTCAGGATCTCGGCCTCTCCAATATCATAAACAATGTAACATGTTGCAGCGTGCAGCCAGATCCCGTAGTATCCTCACAACATAGGCCCTCAGACACACTTAGTCATAAATCTCTCAAAAAGAAACGGGGTACTCGACCCAAAATATGATTTTATATCTCAAAATAGTGTAAATAAGACTGACTTTCGAAATAAGTTATACATAATATGACTGAGTGTAAATCATAAGTAAACACAATGAGGAATAACATTAAAAGTCCCCAAGGGGTCCAAATACATGGCACGAGGCCCAAATACGGCATTCCGCAGTAATAATCTTTAAAACATGAAATATCATATGATTTAGAATCAGATACGCAACTGAATAGTTGCCAAGGGACGGTCCAAGTAACAATCCCCTATCACTGCATGCCACACACTCGTCATCCAGCATGTGCGCCACTCCAAAAATAGTGAAAAAATACAATGTCCGGGGTTTCATACCCTCAGGAAAAGATTTACAGTGATTACTTACCTCAAACCGGCCCAAATACTAATCCGCGATGCTCTTGCCTCTTGAATCGGCTCCTGATTGCTCCGAATCTAACCAAAACCAGATTAATATCATCAATATACGTTAAAGGAAAAAAGCCCAAATGAAAATTATCAAATTTAACCAAAATTCCTGAAATTAGCCAAACCCGACCCTCGGGCCCACGTCTCGGAATTCTATAAAAATCACACCACAAGAATCCTCGTACTATCCCGAGTCTATACATATAAAATGCATCGAAATCCAACCACAAATAACCCCTCAATTCCTCAATTTTATGTTTCAAATTTCCCAAGCCATAAACCCCCAATTTATACCATTAAATTCCACTAATTCCATGCTTAATCAGTCAAATACGAACATAGAATCGAGTTTTATGTCCAAGAAACTTACCTCCATAGAGATCCCTTGAATCCCTCTTAAATTTTCTCCCAAAAGCCTCAACCCGTATGAAAATATGATGAAATTGCCTAAAACTCGTGAAGGCAAGTATTTATATGCTCTGCCCAGGGGTTCTGCACCTGCAGTCCAGCTTCTGCATCTGCGGCCCCCGCACTAGCGACCAAAGGTCCGCATCTACAGACATCACTTAATGTCCTCCTTCCACACCTGCGATCCAACCGTTGCACGTGCGGGCTCACATGTGCGACTCACCTTCCACACCTGCAATGCAACCCCAACAAGCAAACCTCAGAACCTGCGATGACCAAAGAGCACCTGCAATGGCCGCACATGTGACCACCCTTCCGCAGGTGCGGAACACCAGAACAATAACACACTAGCAGAATTTCCAACTTTCAAAGTCTCCGACGGCCATCCGAAATCAACCCGAGCCCCTCGGGGCCTCAACCAAAAATACAAATACCTTATATAACATCACTCAAACTTAGTCGAACCCTTGGAACACTCAAAATATCATCAAAATCCAATTTAATCCATGATTCAAGGCGAATGATTCTTAAGCTTCCGAAATTCGCCAATGATACCGAAACCAGCCAAAACACGTGTGAATGACATGAAAATTTTCACAGACATCCAAAATGACACTACGAACCTATGCCAACCTCCATAAATCCATTCCGACCCGGATAGCTAATTTTCCACTGCTGACCGAAATTGCTAAAAACTAAATTTCGCCAATTCAAGCCTTATTCTACTCTACACCTCCGAATGACATTCCAAACACACTCCTAAGTCCCAAATAAACTAACGAAGCTATCAGAGCCACCAAACCCCCATTCCGAGATCGTTTACCTAATAGTCAACTTTTGGTTGACTTTTCTAACCATAAGGCCAACTTAAGAGACTAAGTGTCTCATTTCTCACCACGACCACTCCGAACCCGAACCAACCGACTCATTGTGACAAAATTAGGCTAAGCAACACACGATAAAGCAGAAACAGGGGAAACAAGGATAAATCTTATGGAACGACCGGTCGGGTCGTTACAACCACATTGCAAGACAACTGCAAATGCTAACTAAATATAGATATGAAGCTAGGACGACAAGGCCGTCATAATTACTATAGCTGGAAAACCAACAAAATTTACATAAAAGGCCTACCAGCCCAAGATAATGTACTAACTTACAGGATATGTCTAAAAGCCTCTACTGTTGGATATACTGTGATCAGAACAGCTCCCCGACCTACTCATAACATATATACATATATACATAAGATGTACATAAATCTCTAGACCTAGAAACTCTGAAAGTCATAGAGCTTACCGATCAAGCTTACCCGTCTGTCTGCCTCAACCTGCACGCATGAAATGCAACGCCCTCAAAAAAGGGACGTCAGTACAAAATAATATGCTGAGTATGTAAGGCAATAACCTGAAAGCTGAAACTGAATTGATAATATAATAAGTGAAAGAAACTGGAAGTCAAAGATAATCTGAAGATATGCTTACCTGCT